>APFE031461058.1:13485-45781 GCA_000404065.3 Pinus taeda
TTAATTGTTTCAACTTTATTTTGCTCGCAAACCAAACATTCCGCCACAAACTTTTGAATATCTAATTTAAGGCCCTCCCAAAAAAATTCCTTCTTAACCCTGTGGTAAGTTTTTAAAAATCCTGAGTGCCTCCTAAGGGAGAAGTGTGCAATTCCATAAGAATCTTTTGTTTTAGCTGGGAATTCTTACAGAGGTATAAGCGATCTTTGTACCATAACGAATCATTTTTCCAGCTAAATGTATCAGACGTACTGGAATCTTTTTGTAATTTTCGAATAAGTGCCTACACTTCTTCATCATTCTTCCATTCCTCCCTTGCTTCGTTTATCCAATCTGGTTGGATAATAGAAATGGCGCACAACAATGCTTCCACATCCTCATCCTTTCTTGAGAATGCATCCCACCACATTTTGCTTCCCTTTTTTGTAGATTGTCTCAAAGTCATAACCCAACATCTTTGTGACCCACTTTTGTTGCTCTTCAGAGGATAATCTTTGTTCTAAAAAGTATTTAAGGCTATCATGATCCGTTTTTACCTTGAAGTGTCTTCCCATTAGGTAGGGTCGCCATTTCTTAAGTGCATGAGTATTGCCAACATTTCCTTCTCATAAATATCTTTGTGTAAAAACTTTCCCTTGGTTGGATGACTTTCAAAAGCAATGGGTCTTTCATCTTGCATTAGAACAGCACCAATTCCATTTCCTGAAGCATCACATTCCACAATAAAGGTTTTTGTGAAGTCCGGTGTAGCTAAGACCGATGCTTGGTACATTGCCTCTTTAAGATGTTCGAAGCCTTTGTTGCTTCTGGAGTCCATGAAAATGCATCTTTCTTCAATAATGTTGTTAGAGGTGTTGTTATTCTCCATAATTCTTAACAAACTTGCGATAATACCCTGTCAACCCGAGAAATCCTCGCAGATGCTTTATGGATGTGGGGATTTTCCATTCCTTAATGGCTTTAATTTTGCTAGGGTCTACCTTAACTCCTTCATGAGATACAATATGACCCAGATATTCCACCTCTTGTACTCCAAAGAAACATTTCGATCTTTTTGCATATAATTGTTTTTCCTCCAATAACTGTAGCACCCTGTCAACATGTTCAACATGATCCTTCCAAGACTTGCTGTAGATTAGTATATCATCAAAACATACTAACACAAATTTTCTAAGGAAGGGTTTGAAAATGGAATTCATCAAACCTTGAAATGTAGAAGGTGCATTGGTAAGGCCAAAAGGCATGACCAAAAATTCATAATGACCCTTGTGAGTTCTAAATGTTGTTTTCGGAATGTCTTCAATCTCATTCTGATTTGATGATACCCTAAACGAAGATCCAACTTGGTGAAGTAAATTGATCCATGCAATTCATCCAGTAATTCTTCAATGACAAGAATGGGGAACTTATCTTTAATAGTGAGCTTGTTGAGCTCCCTATAATCCGGACACATGCGCCATGATCCATCCTTCTTGTGCACCAATACTAATGGAGTAGAGAAAGAACTTTGACTCGGTTGAATTATACCAGCCTCTAGCATTTCTGCAACCATACGTTCAATTTCACTCTTTTGGACATAGGGATATCTGTACGGCCTGGTGTTTTGAGGAACACTTTCTGGAATCAGATAAATAGTATGATCATGATCACGCATAGGTGGGACACCTTTGGGAGTCTCAAATACCTTGGAATGATTGTCCAGGACTTTTGGAGATCCGGATAAATAGATGATTCCGATGTGGAAACATCTAGCGAACTTAATTGTGCAATTACACCTCTTTTCTCCTTTTTTAGAAGCTTTGTCATACCATTAGAGCTGATTATCTTTCCTGGTTTCCCTGCAATACCCCTTAATTAAACTTCCTTTCCTTCCATAGAAAATTTGATGAAAACTTCTTGAAAATCAAAAGCTATTGTACCCAAGGATTGTAGCCATTGGACTCCTAGTGCAACATCAACACCTCCCATTGGAATGGAAAGCATTGGGCTAGTCAATACATATTCTCCCATGGATAGCTTGATATTATGGCACTTTCTAGAGCAATTTATCATTCCTCCATTTGCAACCATGACTTGACACTCTAGTGCTGGATATAGGAAGTAATTGTTTGGTCAATTTAGTGTATCCTAAATTGCTACATTAATTGTCAATCCGGGATTCGTAAGCTGACGAAGTGTGGCACACTATATGTGTAAGATAACCTATTTCTTACTTTTGTTGTTTTTTATTTTTATGTTGTTTTGGGGGTTTTTATCTTTGTTTATGGAATTCTTATTCCTAAATTTCTAGAAGGCAAGTCTGGTTATAAGTTTTAAGGCAACTATGTCCTTTGTAAGGATTCCCACAACTTAACACTTCTTAGAACATACTAGTAAAAACAAATAATACTTGAATCAAGAATGAAAAGATGTTGCAAATTAAAACAAGTAATTGTTGAACTACTGATTATGAAACTATCATCTCTGCTGCTACCTAAATACAGAAAATTAATTTAATCTATTGCACTCAAAGAAATCAAAGATTGCAAAGAAAATGAAACTAAAATCAAATTACATCATCCATATTTCAATCCCTCTCCAGTAGTCTCACTATGGCTTTCAGAGGTAACCGTCAATGAAATGAGCAATCCAATTATCTAATTGTAGAAAAGTAAACTAACATTAAATCACAACATCCATATTTCAATCCCTCACCAGTAGTCTTGCTATGGCTTTCGGAGGTAACTGTCAATGAAATGAGCAATCCAATGATCTAATTGCAGAAAAGTAAACTAACATTAAATCAGAACATCCATATTTCAATCCCTCGCCAGTAGTCTCGCTATGGCTTTCGGAGGTAGCTGTCAATGAAATGAGCAATCCAATGATCTAATTGCAGAAAAGTAAACTAACATTAAATCACAACATGCATATTTCAATCCCTCGCCAGTAGTCTCGCTATGGCTTTCGGAGGTAACTGTCAATGAAATGAGCAATCCAATGATCTAATTGTAGAAAAGGAAACTAAAATCAATTCACAACATCCATATTTCAATCCCTCGCCAGTAGTCTCGCTATGGCTTTCAGAGGTAACTGTCAATGAAATGAGCAAGTTGATTTCTAACTAACTTAACAAAGCAAATGATCAAAACTAAACTCAACCAAACATAACTGGAATTAAAATAAACTAGGAAAAACAAAATCAGCAGAGGATCAATTCCATATCACTAGTCATTATGAAAATTATATGCAAATGCCCGGGCTGCCTACTCTATCTTGAAACCTACATACACTGATTAGCGTTAAACGAGACTTGTAAAATCATGAACAACAATGACATGTTAGAAATATATACACAAATGAATAATCATAAAACATATGCAGTGAAAATGAAGCAACGATGCATAAAGACTATACAACAACAAAGAAAAATGAAACCTCGGTGTGTAGGGGCCCTCTGCAACCTCGGCCAACAGATGATCAATTCAAAATCACATTCACGCAAACATGGATAACAAAGTCTTCTTATATATATCTCAAAACAGAGTTACAACAATAAGCTAGTGTCACGGCACAAGGGTTCTTAACAACAAAAATTACATATCAAAAGCTAGCTACTATGCGTATCAGAACGCATTATTTATAACAAAGGTTTCATAACTGTCTTTCTGGAAAACTACGTGAACAGAGGACACGTGAAGAACAATGTCCACGGATTTAGCAGCATGGTCACCGAGATTAGGCAATCTTATTAAAAACGACTATTGGATCCATATCGTGGTCAGCCTACAGGTGTCAGCGTGCCTCCAAAGATCTAGAAACGGTCACAAAAATCTTTACGTGCCTAAAACAAAGTCCTGTTGCTGTAGGACTTCTCCTTTTTGACCACCGCTTGACCACCATTGACTACGGCCTCCTTTGACGAATCTAGCTGGACCAATGGGACCTGACCCATGTCCAGGCCATTTCCAACTTGCCCATGTGGCTCGATTTGCCTGATGACACCTGCAATGTAGACTTTAACAAAAACAACTGCGGAAAGTTGAACTAGCTGCGTAAAGTGACAAGATTCCATAGCTCATAAGCAAAAATCTAGTTCAAACAACAACACAAAGACATAGTCAAGAAACCACTTTAAATGCTCTTTTATAACTAATATGCAATGATATTGACAGCTTAGGAGGTTTAGGTAAATGGAAAGAAGCTAGAAAAATGTGTAGGAAAGATGTAAGTTTGGGGCTCAACATTCCCTCACTGTGAAGGTGTTGCATGTCCCATGCAACCAAAATTTTGACTATCCCCCCTTCAAATCATATGCTCTGAAACTTCTGCCAGTACATCCAGCCCTCTTCTTCTCTTTCTTGGTGCTGCTAACATCTTGGGCTTCTTCATCAAGCATCTGAATTTGAGACTGATCAGTGCTCTACTTATCTTCTTGCACTTTTTCTTTAATTTTCTGTTCTTTTTCTGCCATAGTCCAAGATGTAGCATGGTATTATCATGAATGATCTTATCCAGTCTGCTCTGCTCCTTTAATGCTTCATTTTCATGTTTAATATGTCTATTTAGGACCTCTAACTCAAAAATTTCTTGTTTCAATGACTGGATTTGAGCGTCTTGTGCTGGATGAGGCATGGACGAAGAGCTTGGATCTGTGGCCTTCTTTTCCAGGGATTCTATATAATCATACATCTCCTGCTGATTCGGGTCTATCTCGGGTGAAGTTTTCCTTGGGCTGACCCCAAAGTCCTGTTGAGGAGGACTGGTTTCAAAGTCTGGCCGAGAAGGACTTATGTCAACATCTGGAGGACTAGTTTCAATGTTTGTCTGAGAATGAGGTGGGCTACGGCTAGCTGGAGATTGTTCCGGTGTTCCTCCTCCCAAGTCAATAAAATGGGGTCCTTTTGTTTTTTCTTTTCTCCATTTTACCTTAAGCCTCGTGCTTCTTCTTAAATGTTGTGGGCTAGTGCCCTCTTCCTCAATACTCTGTTTTTCTTTTTCTTTCTTCTTGGCTGCAACTAATTGTCCTTGGAGGTGAGTTAGCCTTTCAGATAGTGGTTGGTGGTCCTCCTCTAAGGAATTTTTTGGTGATTGGTAGACATCCTCTATGTTTCTTTTTCCTTTCAATTTCTTTTGCTTTTTATCCTTGGTTCTTTCCAGTTTCTCTTCTTGATTAACTTCTTTGGTTCCACTAATAGGAGGGTCTTGAATTTTAACACCAGTTTCTCTTTTCCTACTCTTCCTTATTGTACTGATCTCGATCATTTCAGGAGGATCTTGAAAATAATTTCTCACTAAAAACCGTTCCTAGGTATCCCTCTTTTTCTTCAGTTGGTCTTCAATTAAAATTTTCAACAACCCGTGATGATATAAGTGGGGTTCTATGTCCTCTATATTCTTTTGGACTGTTGTGCACATCTTTTTCAAGATCAGCAATAAAAAGTACGGCAGGTTTAGGGTTTGATTCTCTAAAAAGTTCATCAACAGTCATGTATGATACATATACATTGCTCCAAAATGGCCTTCACACGCAATGAACTTTTGAATAATGAACAGTAAACTGGCCCACTTCTCTTCTAAAGCATGGACAGGAATTCCTCATTTAAATATAGTTACATCCATACCTAGATTGCGTATGATAACCCTCCAAGATTTTTCGTCAAAACTCTTGTTCTTGAACCAACGTTTTCCTTCTTGAGGGAGTTCTATAACAGCTGCTATGGATGCCTCGGTCACTGTAAACTTGAGGTCCCCAATTTCCACATCCAGGCTGTTAAAAGACCTCGCAAAGGCTTTTGTAATCTCCTTATTATAGCCTCTAAACTTGTGAATAAACTGAAGACATTGTTCCTTTTTCAATATGTTCTTTACTTGCAGGTATCCCTCCATAAACTTGGGCCCTTCCGATTCTACCCTCAACAACAGACCCATTCTGTCCTTCTGTTCTAACAATTCGTCTATGTGAGAAGGGTTTAGCGGAGGTGAAATTGATGGATTAACGGAAGTGAACAGGGTTTATGGAGAAAATCAGTGACTGTAAGCGGAAAATAGAGGACAGGTAGCAAAACAAAGGACAGGGAGCGAAACAGAGGATAGGCAACCGAAGTGAATTCTCGGAATAGAGCGGAAACTTATGTAAATGAGGTGGTAATGTAGTCGTGGCTTCAATAAAACAGTAGGGGAGCGACGATAGAATTTTTAAAATTGACGGCTGTGGAGTAGACATAAACACATTAATGAAATGGCTGCAGAATCTATGCGGTGGAGGAGAGCCGTAATCAAATCAGCCACGTCCCATAATTACAGGTGGAGTGTGGAAATGTATCCAAACTTGAGTTAAATCCGAGAATTAATCATGAGGCCGTTGGAAAAATAAATGTATGCTTCGTGGAGGAATGTCGTGGAATGAAATGGTTATGGAGGCTATCATGCTAATAATTGCATATAGTGGAGCTTGTGATTTAATAACTATGCAAAAATGTGTTTTAAATGCCATTTGAAATAAATTTTTACTCATACTTGGAATGTTTGCCACTTGTTGTCCATAACCTTTGATTAGCTGCCTTTTGTTCATGCCTTTAAGTGCTCCATGTCTTCATAATATGTCCTCAGTCATACCTGTATTTGATTTTTATGTTTTTTGCTTATTATCTAACTGCCAATGCTGAATGATAGGGTGTTAGCTGTGAAAACACAACTGGCTGCGGAATCAGTTTGCAGATGTGGAAATTGACTCTAGCTGCGGACACTGACTCAACGATATTATAACTGAATGAGATGGATAAATGATGACTGAATGAATGAAAATGGTCATAAAACTTTTATTAGTGGAATGAAATGAATGAAAATGGAGTAGAATGAAATGAAGTGGAGTGGAATGAAAATGAGATGGAGTGGAATGAAAATGAGAGAGAGAGAGATTTTTTTTTTGGAAAATATAGGGCATCAGGAGTTCCTGATTTTCGCCCTGTATTTTCTATATAAGACTGCCAATCAGTGATTGGTTTTCAGGCTTATACATTTTTTTTTTGGAGAACATAAAAGAACAAAGGCTACGCTGGTGGAGAAGAAGGATTCTCCTTCACCAGCCTTATTGCAAAATTATCTTGAAAATTTTTGACAAGTTCCTCTTTTGAGAGTGGCTTATTATAGATCTTTAATCGATGACCATTCACAATAAGAGGAGTTTGAAATTCATCAATGGTTTTGATTCTTACTGCTCCATTACTAAAAACTTTGTCAATCTCATATGGCCTAAGCCAATGAATCTGAAATTTCCCTTTGAAGTCTTTAAATTTGGAATCAAATAGCACTGCCCAGTCTCCTTCTTGAAACTTTTTCTCTTTGATGTATTTATCATGCCACTTAGCTCTTTGATATTGAACTAGATCAGTTCTTAGGATTCCTTCTTGTCTGATCTCATCTAGCTCATTCAACTGCTCCATTTTATGCTTTTGGGCTTTTGATAGATCCATCCCCAACTGAACTGCCATCTTGAAGGTTTTGACTTGGAACTCAATGGGGAGCAGGACTTCTTTCCCATAAACAAGTTGATAGGGAGAATGTTCTGTTGTATTTCTCTATGTAGTTTTATGGCTCTGTTAGCCTCCTGCTCATAGCAGGTATTCATTTTTCATGATTGACATTTTACATGCTAAATATGTCATGCTCTGCAGGCTGCAATGTTCCATATTTGATACTCAGGCCAAGGAAGTGTCCATGAGGGTCTGCCAGCCTAAATGCCTCTGCTGTATTTCAAATTTTCAGGAGTTATTCCATTTTTGAAGAATTTCCAATTTAAGGGAGATCCAAACAGCTTAACCTTGGTCTCCCTAGGTTTCAATTTTCTATTGTAGAATATAGAGAAATCATTATCTGTCCAAACAGCTTAATCTTGGCAGATTCTTAGATAGGTAGAGAAGCAAGGGTGCTCAACAGCTTAATCTGAGACCCTGGAAGGAATAAGTGTAGATGTAGATAGGAGGACATTAAATAAAGGAAAAAGAAGAAAAAATGCTAGGTAAAGTAGGCTGGGTAAGTAGTTCTGTGGTTGTAGAAATCAAGCTATGTGATCCATTTCATATTTTCAAGTGTCATATCTATCCAGATCACAGTTTGGTGGCAGTTTCTCATGTTGATCAGATCAGGCAAGGCATCTCTAACTCCCCTCTCTTCTTATTTCCCAAACTCATTCACTAACATCCCCTCAAGGACCTTGGGATCTGCCCAAGAGTCCATTTTTTCATTCCATTTTTGCTTAAAGGTCAAGTTGACATCTGAGATTGGCTTGGTGAAAAGAAGTCACATTTCTTGTGTAAAAATAATCTTTGCACAAATTCATCATTCCCCTTACATTTTCACTCCACCAAGTCATACTAACTCTTGACTTTATTATTTAGCTCCCCAAGTCTTTCCTCTATCCCCTACTATGTGAAAACTATATAAAAAACCCAAAAATATTTAATATCCCACCCCATGGCAACTATAGCCTAATAAACAAAGTCAGGGAGATACCAGGTCTATTTGGGGCCTTGGTATTAACCCTTCCACTTTTGTTTCCCTTGGGATTTATTTTAAACCTCTGGTTAAATAAATAACCATGCCACACCCCGCCCCGCGCATGCATAACCTTTGGATTTCATTAATATTTGGTCAGTGAATAACCATAACTTCGAGCACGCATTTAAGCCATAAAACCTAAAGTCTAAAACCCACCCACCGCCACGAATAATTAACCTTTATCGTGCGCACATTTTTATTAAACTTCGATCATCTTACCCCCCCCCGACCACCGTTGGATCGTCTCTCCCAGATCCAACGACCCTCATGCATATCGGGCGCCCTTACGTGATGGTACAATAGTGCCCGATGGTTGACGGTTTCACCGTTGTACACCGGGACACTTGGCGGCCTTTGATTGCGTCGGGCCGCCCTTGACAGATACCGCCCCCGTACGAAAAGCAGTCTGACGCAAACCACTTACCGCCCTCCCCTGTTGCCACTTCGTCGCATGACGATGCCGTCACCTCATCGGCCACTGTGCTGCACCCTGCTGCATCACCCTGCCACGTCACCCTGCTGACGTCATCATCCGTACTGGGTCCCACTGCTGACGTCATGCTGACGGCATCCGCCGTACCGCTGACGTCATCCGTCGAAAGGAAAACGTGCAAGAGCGAAATCGAGGCTTCGGAAGCCCGAAATCAAATTTTGAGGCAGTTTTCGATGCGTGATTCGCGCATCGCTACGGGAAATAGGCCAAATTTGGGAATCTTTTTCTCAGTGATTGTTTTTGCTGTGAAAGGGCAGAAAAGGGGCGATTTAATAGTTTTTACCACATCAGAGAGAGGAAGAAGCCCCGATTCAATCAAAGAGTATCAGTGAAGCGACAGATAGTATCAGATCGACCATATCAGAGACGAAAAAGCATTAAAGACCATTCAAACTAAGTCAATGCATACCAAGACAGAGTCACAGGCCATTAAAACTGAATCATAACAGATTTAATGGGAATCACAGTCACCTAAGAGCAACAAAACCGACTAAGAGGTGCAAGTGAGAAGTGAAAGGCGCAACAATTGTAGATTTGACAAGCAGAGCTGCCAGAGGACGACATATAGCCACATTTTGAAACAGCTGCCCCAGCACAGCATTAGATAGATATTTTCATTACTTATAAGACAAGTTAGGTTAACTGCATTTATTTCTTGAAAAGGATCTTCTAGCAGATCTTTGTTGTAGATATTTTGCCTATAAATACAACCCTAAACAATGTAATAAGGGTTGGTGGGTTGTTTGGTTGATCTCTCATTCTTAGAGCTGCACTGTAAATATTTAAGAACTTCTATAATCAAAGATTGCTAGAATACTTGCATCTGAACTAGCTGGTTGTGCTTTCAATGGCTGAAGAGATTGGTATGGAATTCTCGTGCTTGCTCATGGTTCAATAAGTTGTCCCTCCCTTTGTTTATCAATTTATACATAGCTGTATCAAATATATATCATAATCTAAGTTGCAGGAAAAAAGAATGGACCAGAATTGGTTTTCATGCCCTCGTGCTCAATTCTTGCAACTTTCCATGTTTTCCTCTGAAACAGTGATGAATATGCATTCTTAATTGCGCCTGTTTAAGCTGTTCCTTTCACATATGAATGATGTCTCGGAATTCTTCATTACTCCCAGATATCACTCATCCACTTCCCCTCTTTGGCTGGATGAGATATCCTTAATTGCCTCTCGTTCCCTAACTTCTATTTCACTCTTGTTCTAGCATAAAATCATTGTGCCATGTGTGGCTATCCTGCTCCATATTCCCCTCTTCTACCAGAGAAAAAACACACCTCAGTTCACAGACATGACTCCATGCCCAATGGTTTGAACTTCTTACTCTTTGCATGTCAACTCAGTTTGAATAAGATCAACCACCCCATCAATCAAAATCAAATCAAAACCATGTGCTTCATATCTAGCCTAAAATCGCCCCTTAAACAAAGTTAAAATCCTGAAGAGAGAGCCCTCTCTGACTGTTGGTAGGCTAGGACCTGCAGTCCAAAGACTAGTTTGTGGTTACCTCGGCCGTATTCCCTTGGGAGTCAAAGGGAACAACCTGAGTGATAACATAATGACGACTCCACTGGGGAGAATCATCTGTTCATTACTATAAATCCACATTTTTTATTAGTTTGCCTTTCCAATAATTCCTAAACTTATTTTGAAAAATCACAAAAAATCTCAAAAAAAAAAATACTTTGCTTCTTGTTGCATATTAAGTCCTGATCTGTGTGGTGGACAGAGATCAGGCCCTTCAAAGGTCATTTACTTATCCACCTAGCGACTCCACATAATCCCCATAATAAAGACTCCACTGGAGAAATGAACCCAAGAGAAATATATGAGCAGATCAGGCTGTTGACCTGGACTACTATCCAATAGGTCATGTTCTTTCTCTTCCACAAAATTTTGCTATGTATATTGTATTTTAAAAACAATTTTAAATTAGATTTTCATGACTTGCCCTTTGAAAATATTGTTGAAAGGCCTCCTTGCACATTACGACAACAACCTTTAAAAGCTGCTGAGAATCATCATACAACTAAGGAGGAAACAAATATCAAAGCCAATCAGGCTATCCTTGTTCATATTGAGCCCATTCAGCCAATTCCTGTACCTACTCTCGTGCCCTGTAAAGTTCCTGACAGGTATAAGCCCCTTATGTTGCCTCCTGTGCTTAATCCTCTGCCCAAAAATCATCCTGACTATCTCCCACAATTTGATGGAGAGAATGGTATTACTGCCCAAAAGCATATCCAAGCCTTTGAAGATTACCTTAATATATTTGAAGTAGAGGAGAAGGATGTTAGTATCAGGCTGTTTGCCCTTTCTTTGCAAAGCGAAGTTAGGACTTGGTTTAAAGCCTTGCCTGAGGCTAGCATCTCGAATCTTTAGTAGTTTTCCAGGCTCTTGATAGATGGACGATCAAACTTAATTTCCTCTTGCTCATTGAAGAATATAATCAGTTAAAAAGAAATCCAAGTGAATCTATTGAACAATTTCATGATCGATTCAATCAAGTTTATCATGCTCTGCCTTTGAATATTAGACCTCCCCCTGATCTAGCTCTAGTGCATTATCCAAGAGCTTTTGACTCAGAAATAGAATTCCGTTTGAGAGAAAGGAGCCCCCCTACTATGGAACAAATGCAGGACATGGCAGTGGACATAGAGGCAAATCTGAAAATCAGGGAGGAAAACCGCAAAGCAGAGCAAGAAGCAAGACTTCATGGTTGGTTACAAAGGTCAGAGGGAATGATCACAATGAAAGTGGAATGTTTAGAACATCTGAACACATCTGTTTTGCAACAGGAAAGTAATGACATTCATGAACAAACCTACCACAAAACAGATGATATATTCGTACAGCCATACATGATGGAGCAATCTCCTGATATACTATATGAACATAACATCTTCTCTTCTTTCAATTGCTTGCCAAAATATGATGAGTATGATGATGATGATGAGCCTAATGACCAAATAAGCCTTATAGAGGAATCATAGCCTAGTTTGGCAAAAAGAAAAATTCAGGATCAGCAGCCCAAAATCAATGAGCAACCTACACATCTCAGCTATGAAGTAAAGGAGGAAAGCGCAGAAAATTTTGATTTCAGTGAAGAAACTTTACCATGTTGTTTCGAATCTTTTCAGTTTATTAAGGAAAACTATCATATAATTAATAAGCAAATATCAACAGCTATTGATATGGATCATCTGGAGGAAGCCCAAACCAGTGTTCAAAATATATTTCCTCTAGCTTTCCAGCCCCACAGAGCCATCAAGTATCAGATGGAGGAAGACTTAGAATCAGCAGCATATGATCAAGTCATCCAAGTGGATCCCCTGCCTCTTTATGTTCAGCCATCCGAGGTTTTCAAAGAAGAAAAGGAGCAGCCTGTGCAGATCAGTCAAAGGCCATATGAGCCTGCTTGTAATAAATTGCAAATATCAGATCAGGTGGTATATGATGCATGTGCTGACAGGGGGTATGATGAAGTAGAGAGGTCCTCTTCTCCACTAGCAGGCTGTGTGCCTCAGTATCAGAATGTGGATGATATCCCTATTCCAAGGCATGATAGTGATCCCAAACCTTTGTACAGTTCTTCAATTCAGTTCGAAAATAATGTATATATGCTGCAGGACCCTTTTGTACAGTTTCTTGATTCAGCAAAGAAGGTCAACAGTTTCCCGATCTTCTCAAAGATTAGCAAAGCCATATCAGATTTCAAGATCTCAGTTTTTTCCGCCAGCAAGCACAAGCAGCAAAGCTCGTTCATGTTTATAATGCTTGAATGGCTGCACTGGTTATTTCATTTCACCTAACAGCAAAGTGAGTGCTGGTTAGAGTAGGTAGGTAGGATTTCAGTTTTTGTTTGGACAAAAAGCTTGCTGCAGTTGAAGCTCGAAGTGAAGGCCAT
The DNA here is from genome assembly GCA_000404065.3 of Pinus taeda. Classification (NCBI taxonomy): domain Eukaryota; kingdom Viridiplantae; phylum Streptophyta; class Pinopsida; order Pinales; family Pinaceae; genus Pinus; species Pinus taeda. The sequence goes on from APFE031461058.1 coordinate 26,436, forward strand.
AAGCTCTTCAAGGTCTGCTGTCATGTTCATAAATAAAGCAACCAACAAAGGAAAGTTTTCAGAGTACAACAACAAGTGAAGAGGAAGGCATTTTGACCTACTGTTCTTGGCCTTTCACAAGGAAAGGCCATCCCCAAGTGGAGCCACTGTTAGCTTCCTGCTCATAGCAGGTATTCATTTTTCATGATTGACATTTTACATGCTAAATATGTCATGCTCTGCAGGCTGCAATGTTCCATATTTGTTACTCAGGCCAGGGAAGTGTCCATGAGGGTCTGCTAGCCTAAATGCCTTTGCTGTATTCCAAATTTTGAGGATTTATTCCATTTTCGAAGAATTTCCAATTTAAGGGAGATCCAAACAGCTTAACCTTGGTCTCCCTAGATTTCAATTTTCTGTTGTAGAATATAGAGAATCATTATCTGTCCAAACAATTTAATCTGGGCAGATTCTTAGATAGGTAGAGAAGCAAGGGTGCTCAACAGCTTAATCTAAGCCCCTGGAAGGAATAAGTGTAGATGTAGATAGGAGGATAGTAAATAAAGGAAAAAGAAGAAAAAATGCTAGGTAAAGTAGGCTGGGTAAGTAATTCTGTGGTTGCAGAAATCATGCTATGTGATCCATTTCATATTTTCAAGTGTCATATCTATCCAGATCACAGTTTGGTGGCAGTTTCTCATGTTGATCAGATCAGGCAAGGCATCTATAACTCCCCTCTCTTCTTATTTCCCAAACTCATTCACTAACATCCCCTCAAGGACCTTGGGATCTGCCCAAGAGTCCATTTTTTTCATTCCATTTTTGCTTAAAGGCCAAGTTGACATCTGAGATTGGCTTAGTGAAAAGAAGCCACATTTCTTGTGTAAAAATAATATTTGCACAAATTCATCATTCCCCTTACATTTTCACTCCACCAAGTCATACTAACTCCTGACTTCATTATTTAGCGCCCCAAGTCTTTCCTCTATCCCCTACTATGTGAAAACTATATAAAAAACCCAAGAATATTTAATATCCCACCCCATGGCAACTATAGCCTAATAAACAAAGTCAGGGAGATACCAGGTCTATCTGGGGCCTTGGTATTAACCCTTCCACCTTCGTTTCCCTTAGGATTTATTTTAAACCTCTGGTTAAATAAATAACCATGCCACACCCTGCCCCGCACATGCATAACCTTTGGATTTCATTGATATTTGGTCGGTGAATAACCATAACCCCGAGTGTGCATTTAACCCGTAAAACCTAAAGTCTAAAACGCACCCACCACCGCGAATAATTAACGTTTATCGCGCATGCATTTTTATTAAACTCTGATCATCTTACCCCCCCTGACCACCGTCGGATCGTCTCTCCCAGATCCGACGACCCTCATGCATATCGGGCGCCCTTACGTGATGGCACAATAGTGCCCGATGGTCGACGGTTTCACCGTCGTACACCGGGACACTTGACGGCCTTTCATTGCGTCGGGCCACCCCTGACAGATACCGCCCCTTTACCAAAAGCGGTCCAACGCAAACCGCTTACCGCCCTCCCCTGTTGCCACTTCGCCGCATGACGTTGCCGCCACCTCACCGACCATTGTGTTGCGCCCTGCTGCATCACCCTGCTGATGTCATCATCCGTACTGGGTCCCATTGCTGACATCATGCTGACATCATTCATCGTACCGCTAACATCATCCGCCGAAAGGAAAACGAGCAAGAGCGAAATCGAGGCTTCGGAAGCCTGAAATCAAATTCTGAGGCAGTTTTCGATGTGCGATTCACGCATCGCCACGGGAAATAGGCCAAATTGGGGAATCTTTTTCTCAGTGACTGTTTTTGCCGTGAAAGGGCAAAAAAGGGGTGATTTAACAGTTTTTACCACATCAGAGAGAGGAAGAAGCCCCGATTCAATCAGAGAGTATCAGTGAAGTGGCAAAGAGTATCAGATCGACCATATCTGAGCTAGAAAAGCATTAAAGACCATCCAAACTAAGTCAATGCATACCAGGACATAGTCACATGCCATTAAAACTGAATCATAACAGATTTAATGGGAATCACAGTCACCTAAGAGTAGCAGAACCGACTAAGAGGTGCAGGTGAGAAGTGAAAGGCGCAACAATTGCAGATTGGACAAGCAGAGCTGCCAGAGGACGTCAGATAGCCACATTTTGAAACAGCTGCCCCCAGCGCAGCATTAGATAGATATTTTCATTACTTATAAGACAAGTTAGGTTAATTGCATTTATTTCCTGAAAAAGATCTTCTAGCAGATCTTTGTTGTAGATATTTTGCCTATAAATACAACCCTAAACAATGTAATAAGGGTTGGTGGGTTGTTTGGTTGATCTCTCATTCTGAGAGCTGCACTGTAAATATTTAAGAACTTTTGTAATCAAAGATTGCTGGAATATTTGCATCTGAACTGGTTGGTTGTGCTTTCAATGGCTGAAGAGATTGGTATGGAATTCTCGTGCTTGCTCATGGTTCAATAAGTTGTCCCTCCCTTTGTTTATCAGTTTATACATAGTTGTATCAAATATATATCATAATCTAAGTTGCAGGAAAAAAGAATAGACCAGAATTGGTTTTCATGCCCTCTGTGCTCAATTCTTGCGACTTTCCATGTTTTCCTCTGAAACAGTGATGAATATGCATTCTTTATTGCGCCTGTTTAAGCTGTTCCTTTCACATATGAATGCTGTCTAGGAATTCTTCATTGCTCCCAGATATCACTCATCCACTTCCCCTCTTTGGCTGGATGAGAGATCCTTAATTGCCTCTCGTTCCCTAACTTCCATTTCACTCTTGTTCCAGCATAAAATCATTGTGCCATGTGTGGCTATCCTGCTCCATATTCCCCTATTCTACCAGAGAAAAAACACACCTCAGTTCACAGACATGACTCCATGCCCAATGATTTGAACTTCTTACTCTTTGCATGTCAACTCAGTTTGAATAAGATCAACCACCCGATCAATCAAAATCAAATCAAAACCATGTGCCTCATATCTAGCCAAAGATCACCCCTTAAACAAAGTTAAAATCCTGAAGGGAGAGCCCTCTCTGCCTGTTGGTAGGCTAGGATCTGCAGGCCAAAGACTGGTTTTTGGTTACCTCGGCCGTATTCCCTTGGGAGTCAAAGGGAACAACCTGAGTGATAACAGGCCCACAAGGCTTCAAGAAGCCTTTCTGCCCAATCTCTTCTGTGTAGATGAACAGTTTTGGTGATGATACTTTCAAGAACTTTGTTTGTAGACTCCACTTGACCATTTGCTTGCGGATGGTAAGGAGTAGATCTTCTGTGCTTGATTTTGTATTTTTCCATTAGCTTCTCCACCAGGTTGGATGTGAATTGACTTCCCTGATCTGTCACAATTTCTCTTGGAACATCAAAGCGAGTAAAAATATCCTCATAAAGAAAATTAACAACTGAATTTTCAGTAGCAGAAAATAATGCTTTGGCTTCTACCCATTTAGTGACATAATCAATACATACCAATATATACTTCTTTTGCTTAGATGGCGGATTTATAGGTCCAATGAAATCTAAAGCCCAGTTTTCAAAGGGTTCGATGAGTACCTGTGGTTGCAATGGCATTTCATTTCAAAGGGTAGGTTTCCCTACTCTTTGGCAGCTGTCGCACCTTTTGACATATTGTTTTGCATCTTTAAAGAGGGAAGGCCAATAATATCCTAAAGAGAGGATTTTATAGGTTGTCCTTTTGTCAGCAAAGTGTCTGCCGCACGGTTCATCATGACATGCCTTAAGGATATCAGGCATTTCATCTTCCCTAACACATCTTCGGATCACAAAATCTAGCCCTGTTTTAAACAATTCGTTAGAAATCCATGAATATTTTGAACTCTCCTGAACAATCTTTCTTCTTTCACTAGGAAATAGATGTGGAGGTAGTTTCCCTGTAACCAAATAGTTAGCAATATCTACATACCAAGGGGTCTTAGTAGTTACTGCAAATAATATTCATCGGGAAACTTATCCTCTACAGGAGAATCTTCTTTAGTATTCTGAATCCTAGACAAGAAATCAATTACTGTATTTTGTTTCCGTGGTCTATCCAACATAGTAATATTGAATTCCTGTAAAAGTAGGAGCCATCTTGTAACTCTGCCATTAGTAACATGTTTGTTCATTAGATATCTAATCACATAATGATTAGTATGAATAAAAGTTTCATAGCCTGTTATATAATGTCTGAACTTATTGATTGCATGAACAACGGCTAAAAACTCTTTTTCAGTCACAATATAATTCAACTTTGTGGGAGTCAAAGTTTTACTGGTATAGTAAATGGCATAAGGGACTAAATCTTTTTGACCCAACATAGCTCCTAGAGCTGTATCTGAAACATCTGTAGAAATATGGAAAGGGAGCTTCCAATTTGGTCCTCTCAAGATAGGCGCTTCAGATATTCTTGTTTTCAAAGTTTCAAATGCTGATTGACACTCAGGATCCCATTTGAATTCACAGTCTTTTGTAAGCAGTTTGAAGAGTGGAGATCCCATTTGAATTCACAGTCTTTTGTAAGCAGTTTGAAGAGTGGAGATGCTATTTAGTGAAGTTTTCTATAAATCTTCTATAGTATCCAGTAAATCTTAAAAAACTTCTAACATCTTTTTGACAATTTGGAACAGGCAACTTCGAGATGACTTCAACTTTTGATTTATCAACTTTAATCCTATCTCCTGAAATATGATGTCCTAAAACAATACCTTCAGTAAACATCATAAAGCATTTTTCATGGCTTAATGAAAGGTTTGTTTCTTTACATCTTACAAGTACTTTTTCCAAATTTTCTAATGCTTCTTCAAATGAGTCACCATAAACTGTAAAATCATCCATATAAACCTCTACACAATCATGGATTAGATCGGAAAAAATTCCTAGTACTACTCTTTGGAATGTTGCGGGTGCATTACATAATCCAAAAGGAAGCACTCGATAGGAAAAAGTTCCCCATGGACAAGTAAATGTGGTCTTATCTTGATCTTCAGGTGCTACCTGAATTTGATTATAACCACTAAAACCATCCAGAAATGAAAAGTACTTTTTTCCTGCTAATGTATCTAATACTTGATCGATAAAAGGCAACGAAAAGTGATCCTTCAAAGTTGCTTTATTCAATTCTCTGTAATCAATGCATACCCTCAATTTACCATTCTTTTTAGGTACTATAACCAAAGGAGAAACCCATCGGCTATCTGAAATTGGATAAATGAAGTTTACATTGAGTAGATTTTGGAGCTCTTCTTTCACTATCTCCCTAAGATTTGGATTCATCCTTCTCTGAGGTTGTCTGATTGCTCTGTTGTTTTCCTCAATATAGATATGATGGATGCAAGTCTTAGGATCAATACCTTGCATATCAATACTCCCATGCAAATGCAGTAGAATGTTTTTGCAAGATTTTGGTTAGTTCTTCCTGTTGTGACTTTTCCAAATTTTTGTTGATATTCAATGTTTTTCCTGGAAAAATCTCAATGGTAGAACTACTGAATTCTTCCATAGAGTAAAGAGACATTTGTCTTGATGATAAATATTCAATGTCAGAATCCAACTGAAATTATGTAGGGTCATATTCTGAAGATGTCTCAAAATTTTCTAATGTGTTCAGAATTTGACTATCCTCACTGATTTCAGAAATGGTAAAGACAGGTTGTATAGTGTCCTCATCATCAACCCATTCATTGTCTCCTACTTCTGAAATTTATTTTACAGGAGGATACAAATTGAATTCCTTTGTCGAATTACCATCAGAAATGTACATGTCCCCATATCTACAACTAATGAAAGCATCATCTGTGGCTAGCCAAGGTCTTCCTAACATAAGTGGGCGCCCTCCTAGATTACTCTTGGGAGTCAAAATCATGAAATCTACTAGATATTCCCAAGAATCTAAGGGGACTGAAATATCTTCTAATACACCGTCTGGTTTGATGATTGATCTATCTGCAAGTTGCAGTAAAGTAGGTGTAAAGAGGAGATTACGAAGTTTAAGCTGTTCCATAGTCTGTCTACTCATAATGTTGATAATAGCCCCTAGGTCAATCAAAGTATTTGGAATTTCTATCCCATTTATATGTGTCTTGACAATTAGACTACCTAGATCTACATAGTTCTGCATGGTAATTTTTCCCATCATGATATCTGCAATTTTTCCTACTAGGTGGATTCTTCTTGTATCTCTTGGTTTCGTTCCTGGTATTTTGAGACTCAACTCCTTTATTGTTTTTGCTAGAATAGGGATTTCTCTAATGGCTTGTAGCAAGGGTATCTTGATACGGACATTCTTTAATTCATCTAGAAAATCATAGCTAGGCAACAAGATCTATTTTTCCACCCCTTTATCAATTTGTAATCTTTCAGGGAAAGGAGGTGTGGACGAAGATGCAGGTTGCTCAACTATAGGAGTTGTGGGAGTTTACTTTTCTTTCTCTTTTTGAATGTTTGAGTTTTGAAGAGATACTTCCTCAGAACCCTTATTGACTTTAAGAGAGTCATCCTTAGAGGTATCTTGCTCGTGGACATCTATAGAATGCTTTTCTAGAACTCTACGAGACCTGAGTTGTACATCATTGAGAGGAACAATCATATAGGTAGGAAATTGTTGTCCTTCTATCATGTTAGTATTCTGAGGATTTTTATTGTTAGGATTTGGCAATGGTTGAGCAGGCAGTTGATTTTTCTTTTGTTGAAATAGAAACATGAGTTGAGGATTTGGATTTTGTTGAGAAGGTTGTTGTTGTTGTGGAAATGGTAATGAAAGTTGTGGATTTTGATTTGGAAGTTGTGGAGTTTGTTGATATTGAAAAGATGGAGGATACTGATAAAATTGAGCAAATCTCCCATAAGGATTTTGCATCCTTTGTGCCCATGATTGATATGGATTTTGAGGTTGGGGCCAAGGTTGTTGCCAAGGATTCCAATTTGGCGAGGGTTGAAAATTCATAAGGATGTTAAATCCTTGATTTTGTTGCCCCTGCCAAGGTCTTCTTGAAACAAAACAGAGAGATTCTACTGAATTTGGATCTTCTTGAAAGATGGTTTTGAGCCCAGGAATTGAAGGACAATCCTTGGTCTCATGATTCTCTGAGCAAATCATACATGTTTCTACAACTTTTGCATCCAAGGGGAATTCCCTTAGAGCATGTTTCTTCCTACATTTCAGACAAAAGATGGCTAGAGCATTAGTTTCTGCTTTTTTCTTGTTTTGAATTTTAAGGGTGTTTAGTTGTTCACTAAGACTCCCTAGGATATCAGTTTTTAATTCATCAAGCATATTGCCAACTCTGCCCTACTTACTGATCCAGTTGCATATTTGTTTGCTCTGATAAGAGAAGGATCTCTAGGCCCTTTTCCCGTTTTAGATTTCCCTCTCAAGAGATGGACACATAGTTCTGCTATGTAATGAAGTGAAAGTTGAGAAATGTCTCCCTTCCCCATCATGTTTAAAATATCTATCCATTCATCTCTAATGGCTTTCAATAAAATGGCTTTCAAAGTTTCCTCATCTAAGTTGCTCATCTTTTCTCTCTTTAAGTTGTATTGAAATCTTTCAAGTAAATCCTCTAAGTTTTCATCTTCTTTTTGCATCATTTTGAATACCTCATCCTTATGATTAGTGGGCATGCAATAATCTAGATATCTATCCAAAAATGTTTGTTTCATATCATTCCAAGTCCTAATAGATTGGGTGTCTAATCCCATGAACCATTTCAAAGTGGCTCCCTTTAATGTTGAAGGAAACAGTTTGAGTTTTTGAAAGTCTTCCATATAGTCATAGGTTCGGCACACTACTTCAAACTCAAACATAAATGTTTCAGGATCCTCACTTCGCAATCCATAAAAGTTGGGGAGGACAGATGGTGAGATTTTTTTCATCGTGTTATGAGTTTCCTCATCAACTATAGGGAATTCGAACGAGTTATCTCCTTCCCTATTTCTTCCATTATTACCTCCACCTCCACCATTGTTGCCTCCATTATTTCCTCCTCCTCTACCTCTACCTCTACCTCCGAATCCATCTACTACTTCCTCTGTCATGATAGTTTCTTTAGAGTCCTCAGAGTCCTCTGGTTCTTCTATCAAGGGTGGATGAGAGGGAGTTTCTTCCTTTTCTTCTTTAGGTGATTCTACTCCTTTGATTACAATATGCTCTCCTGCAGAAGTAAAGAAAGGGTCTTCTCCTATATGAGATTTGGTAGATAGTGTAGGAGAATCCTTTAATTCAACTGCTGCTCCTTGAATTCCAGGAATCTTAAGGCTAGGAGTAGATGGTGGTGAATCTTGTCTATGCCTTGAAGAAGCTGGAGTTGTGAAAATCAAACTCTTGGCTCTAGATATAAACCTTCCCCTAGAATCTCTTGCTCTATGCATGCCATTTTTATTTTTAAGTTGGGATAATAATTCTCTTTCTGATCTTCCAGGTCACACTAGGTGCAAGAAGAGAGCATACTTAAGAAATTATTGAATCAATAACTCTCTTTTCTGATCCTCCAGATCACACTAGGTGCAAGAGGAGAGCATACTTCAAGAAGTTATCAATTTTCCCTTCTTTTTATTGTTTTTTTTTTAAGAAATTGTCTACCTAGTTACACTTCCCCGGCAACAGCACCAAAATGTTTGGTCAATTTAGTGTATCCTAAATTGCTACATTAATTGTCAATCCGGGATTCGTAAGCTGACGAAGTGTGGCGCACTATATGTGCAAGATAACCTATTTCTTAGTTTTGTCGTTTTTGATTTTTATGTTGTTTTGGGGATTTTTATCTTTGTTTATGGAATTCCTATTCCTAAATTTCTAGAAGGCAAGTCTGGTTATAAGTTTTAAGGAAATTATGTCCTTTGTAAGGATTCCCACAACTTAACACTTCTTAGAACATACTAGTAAAAAAAAATAATACTTGAATCAAGAATGAAAATATGCTACAAATTAAAACAAGTAATTGATGAACTACTGATTATGAAACTATCATTTCTGCTGCTACCTAAATACAGAAAATTGATTTAAGCTACTGCACTCAAAGAAATCAAAGATTGCAAAGAAAGTGAAACCAAAATCAAATTACATCATCCATATTTCAATCCCTCGCCAGTAGTCTCGCTATGGCTTTCGGAGGTAACCGTCAATGAAATGAGCAATCCAATTATCTAATTGCAGAAAAGAACATTAAATCACAACATCCATATTTCAATCCCTTGCCAGTAGTCTCGCTATGGCTTTCGGAGGTAACTGTCAATGAAATGAGCAATCCAATGATCTAATGTATCTCTGTAATTTCGGATCATCCAGTTATGAAATTGCGATATGCTGTAGCCCTCTGTGTCCTCTTTCCAATGCCACCAGTCCGATTCAAATTGGATTCTCCAAGGAAGAGTTATGCCAAATCTCCCACAATGACTTGATTATAGACTAGTTCAGTAGAGCGAACTTGTACGACGTGCCACGTGTCCCTATTTCAACATTTGGCTCTAAAAAAATATATACAAGAAACTACGGTCCATCCTATTTTTGTACTTTCTTACAAAATTTCAATCTTGCTTAGAGAGAAAGTTATGACGATTTTCCCCAAGTCACCTGTTTGGAATGTAATTCAGGAGTCTGCAAGAATACCAACTTCCTCAGATCATATCTCCGCAAATATAGCGCGAAAAGCTCTGAAATTCGGACCTGTGGTTCAATGCGATTTCGTCTCAAATGGGCTTTTTTTTTTTTTCACTTCTGAAACATCGTAGAAAAAAGTTATAGCAAAAATGCCACGATGACCTATTCGGAGCAGCGAAACCCTAGAATCCAAAGCTCTGATACCAAATGTTATGAAACCAACTCACAAAAAGATAGAAAAAAGATAGATCAACGCCTGAGAATTCAGCCTCTTCGAGGGGGCAACCTCCTTTACATTACATAAATGAACAATTCTTGGATGATACAAATGACAAAACCTCCTTTCTATATATAGGAGTCTAAGGAGTCACAATATAACCGAGCTGACCTAACAATAATAATATAAAGCCACAAAAATAACAATAGAGGGATTCTATGGGGCACAGTAATAACAATATGGGGACAATAGGGGCACAACAATATTAATAAGGGATACAACTACAATAGTAATGGGGTAATCACTAGTATTATAGGGACCTAACATATAACTCTTGCATGACATCAGAAAGACTTCTAACTTGAATTTCTCCAACGAATTAATTTAAAATAAATAAATTAATTATTTCCAAGTAGATGTTAAGACTAAATTCGATTTTAATTCACAATTAATTTCAAGGACATATTAAATTGGGATATTCTTGTTGCCATATTTCAACACTCCCTCTCAACAAGAAAGGGATTATCTACCACCCTGATCCTGTCTCTATGGAACTTGAATTTACACTTTGACAATGCCATTGATAAAATGTCAACATCTTGCTCCTCTGTCGAAATATATACTGTAGCAACATGATCCTCCTTGACCTGTGAAAAGCCACTTGCAACAAATCTTGCCTTATGCTTCTCCACACTACCATCAACAACTTGCTTTACCTTGTAAAGCCAACGGGATCTCACAACTGACTTGTTCTCCGGTCTCAGAACCATGTCCCAAACACTGTTACGAACTATGGAGTCATACTCCTCCACCATAACATCAACCCAAATTGGTTGCTGCACTGCTTCCTCAAAGGAAGATGGATTGGTCTCAACACATTCCCCAGCAAGGGCCATGTATCCAATGTACCTCTCAGGTGACCTCCTCTGTTTGCGCTGAGAAGATGGTGCTCCCACATTCTCTCTCGTATACTTCAGCAATCTGTCAGCTTCTCTTGTGCCCTTCTGCCCATCTCTGGAAGACTCTGCTTGAGTGGATGTCTCCACTCCTAGAACCTCTGGATGCGGCTGCTTCGCATCAGTTTGAGGCTCCTTCTCCTTAGGAACCAACAGTTCCTCCACAACCTATAGTTAGAGCTCCCTCTCAAGGGAAACTCGCATGACCTTCTATTCATCAGACTTGAGATCTCTGCGAACCACTGTCCTCCGACTGGTAGGCAAGTACACTCGATATTTGTGAGGTGTATCAGTGTACCCCACAAATATCCCCAACTCTACTGTCATCTCAAGCTTCTTCCATGCATCCTTAGTCACATGGAAATATACCGATGAGCCAAAGATCCTGAAGTGACCCACATCTGGTCTCCTACAGGAGAAAGCTTCCTCTGGTGTCTTCATCCCAAGTATGTGATGCGGGCTTCTATTATGAAAATAAATTGTTGTGTTGCATGCCTCAACCCACAAGTGAAGTGGTAGACCTTGGTCATGCAGCATTGCCTATGCTGCCCCTACAATATTTATGTTCTTCCTCTCGGCCAGCCCATTCTGTTGTGGGTTATGAGGTGCCGTCAACTCTCGTTTAATTTCTTTCACTGCACAAAAGTCTTTAAACTCTTGAGAGACATATTCTCCACTATTGTTGCTTCTCAAGGCCTTGATCTTCATCCCTGACTCTTTCTCGACCAAAGCTTTGAATTCAAAAAACTTTGTGAAAGTTTGGTCCTTCTTCTGCATGAAATAAATCGAACATTTACAAGAATAGTCATCAATTAAAATCACATAATACCTTTGCTTCGTTGTGGATGCCGTCGAGAATGGTCCACACAAATCAGTATGAACTTGCTCTAAGATAGCTTCTGCTCGATTGTCTCGATCATGAAAGGAAGACTTGGTGTACTTTCCCAAGGTACAACCTTTGCATGTGTCAACTTGCTCAAGTTTACCTTTAGGAAGTCTTGTAGATATCGACTGCATTATCTTCAAAGCCCCATGATGCAAATGGCCTAACCGCCTGTGCCACAACTCACCAATGTCTTGGCTTTGCACCAATTCTACTTTCGTACTCAATGCTGCACAATCATCTACCTCTAGTTTATAGAGATTCTTCACTTGAATCCCAATCCTCTTGGTCTGACCTGTGGCTATGTGTCTTAGGAATGCCTTTCCTTTACTGAAGACAACATCATAGCCTTTTTCCTCCAACATCGCGATGGATGCCAAGTTCTTCTTCAGTCGAGGCACATACATCACATCTGTCAAGGTGAGAGGAGCTCCATGCTCCCTCTAAAAAGAAACTGTGCCCGCTCCTGAAAGACTATACCTTCCATCGTCACCCATCTCTATGTGCATCTTGAGGTCTTTCTCCTCCAAGGCACTGAATAAATTTTGATCACCAGTCATGTGGAATGAGGCTCCACTGTCAAGATACCAAACACAACCCATCATCGATGACACCATGCATGCGATGAGGGTAAAGTCCATTTCAAACTAAGAGGCTAATGCCTCACCTTCCAATCCTTTCGAGGATCCCTTCTTGGACTTCTTCGATGGGCAATTAGTCGCATAATGTCCCATCTTGTGACAATTAAAGCATCTTACTTTAGACATGTCACCCTTCTTCCCTCCATGAAAAGAATTCGATTTGAAATGGAAAGCCTTCCCCTTCCCTTTCCTTGCCTTACTTGCTAAGGCTAGATTTTCTTCATCATCATTCTTGTATGAAGAACCATCTCGTGTGCTCCTCTTGATCTCCTCTTGCATAAGATCTAACCACAGTCGTTCCCAATCCGACAGTTTCTCCCTTCCATTCATAAAGTCCGGGTATCTATTCCAACTCTTTGGAAGGCCAAGGAGAGCGAGGCTCACCATATCATCATCGACAGTAGTTATTCCCACACTGCAAAGCTCATCTCTGCAAGTGGTGAGCTTGTTCAGATATATGGAAATAGTATCGCCCTTCTCCATCTTGATTCTTCGAAGCTTACCTTGAGCGCCAATTTCCTCTAGTCGCTAATGTTCTGGTAGAGGTCCTTCAATGTCTTCCACATTGAAAGTGGAGTATCCTTCCCATGGAGACTTGAGACCATATGGTCTTGAACTCCCTCAAGGATGATCCGTCTCGCCTTCGCCACACACTTCTTCCACTCAGCCAACTCGTGTGCATTAGTTGAAGTTGGCTTTGGGATTTCTTGATCAATGAATTCCTTCAAGCCATTATCTTCTAATAGAACCTCTATTCTATCTTTCCATGCTATGTAATTCAAGCTACCTTCCAAGGCATACTCGAGTCTCAAGCCATAGAACACCATTGGCCAACCTTGAAGTATGATATGAATCCGATTTGCACTTGCAACCCCAAACTTCAAACTTTGAATTCTCTTCTTAGTATATTGTTCATAGTGCCAATACCATGTATAAAATATGTGATAGGTTAACCCGATAATGCAATATAAATCAAATTATAATACTATAACCTACTTCCACTATCAATTTGCAGAAGCTTAAAGATTGAGCTAAACAATATAACTGAAAGAAGAAGAATCAATGGCACAATACACATGAAAATAGTTTGGGGGAAATACTCAGATAAAAACCCCACACTATTGTATTATCATACATGGTGGAAATACATAGGAATTATACAAAGCCTTAGCTCTCATAGCTAGCCAGCTCTCAGTACAATCCTCACAGATGCTCACAGGCAATCTTGGCTTCTCTCCAGCCTTCCTCTCTACCCTCCAAGCTCCTATTTCCTTGCGCTGTTCCTCGTGGATTATTAGCCTTCACCAAGTGGAAAACCAATCCTTCAAAACTGCGCAATTCTCAAGGATAAATCCTTGACTGCATGCATGAGTTTTCTCCATGAGAAAACACATGAAACTGATAGTGCACTGTCCTTGAACATTAATCTCAACTAGGTCTTTCTCAAAATAGACATGCATGAGTTTCTGATGAGGGAATCTTCAGTTAACTGGAGTAGCACTAATTGAGTGCATTATGCATCAACTGACTGTTAACTCACTATTAGTTCCTCAAACAGTTTGGAACTAATTTAACTGGACTTAACTCAGTAAACTAAGTTAACTAATTACAACTCAAATATAACTCAAACTTATCTCCTTAATTTAAGGGATAATTCTTGCATGACTTCAGAAATACTTCTAACTTGAATTTCTCCATCTAATTAATTTAAAATAAATAAATAAATTATTTCCAAGTAGCTGTTAAGACTAAATTCGATTTTAATTCACAATTTAATTCAAGGACAAATTAAATTGGAATATTCTTGTTGCCATATTTCAACAGTGCTTTAGAGCCACACCATTAGCTTCAATGGAGTCACTCTATTATTAAGGTAGTATCTCACCCTATTGATTACCCTTCTTGTCTATGGGTTGTGGTGATGCCTCTTGTGTTGCTACTATGTCTAATTGGTATTTGTAAGTCCACGCTGCCAAGTTCACATTTGTGTCGTGTCATTATTGTTCGAGGGAAGTCCTAGTGAATGTCAATCATTTGCAAGTATCATTGTACCTTTTGTGTCAACCATCCCTATGTAAATTGTGCATAATTTCTTCAACTATTGGCATCAAAGACCTCCTCTTGGTGTCAGTTTCATGTTGATTGATGGGGGATAAATCTGACAGATCTCTTCCCATCAACATCAACACCTTAGCTGAGATGTATATCTAGAAACATTCTAGTACCTTGGAGCTTGCAGTCCTAAGTAACAAGTTTCCTCATGGTTGATAGTGGGTTTTCCTCATCGGCCCATATCGACTAATTCTATGAGTGCTTCACATCAACTCATTCATTCAAATTCTATATATTTTTATAGGTACCTTGGGAACAATTTTCATCATTGGTGGTCTCCCTCGTGTCCATTAACAGGATCCTTCAATGCCTGGTAATCATATCGTGTCCTTGCTTGCTCGGTGCATGCTCAACATCAACTCATTCATTCACATGTAGCAAAGTCGTACCAGCGGGACGAGTTGAAGAGCTTGGGGCACAAGGCTACCTTAATTTGCACAAACCTCCTCGAAGTTGTGATGGAAAATGTATTATGTACTTTGAGGGCTATCATCGGAGTCACCCACATCATTGTAAGTCCCTACTGATAGCTATTGTGGTAGATATCTACATTGTATCATGATTAGTCCAACATGACATGAGTCCATAGTTTGTTGTGTGGGCAAGCATGCTCTATTCTCTCTACTCTGAGTATGAGTATGCCTACCTCGAAGATGTACTATATATGTATCTGACTATGATTTACGTAGCCTCTGTAGGTATTTTGTCCGTGGTTTCTCCCTTTGCCTTAATAATTGGTTTTATTGTAATGTCTTTCAACCATCAACTTCTATTTTAACCTGATACCTTAGTGGGAATTCATTATAGCTTAAAAAATAACCCCCTTGGGTCTACTAGAAGGTAGCAACTTCTTGGAAGACAAGACGTAGAAATTGGTTTGTGGAAAGCTCCAAAAACTCATAATTGGTGCATCCTTTCCATTATAATACAACACTACTAGGCCCAACAATGCTCTGTGTAGTTTGGAAGCAAGCAATAGGGAGCTAAAAACACACCAATTATATTGTGATGGAGCCCTAAAGAGAGAATTTGGATGGATAAGCTTAAACTAGGTTAAAGTTGATCACTCTAAGAGGATAAGGATCAAAGGACCAAACATGGTTAAAAAATATGTCTAAATTCAACGTGATCTCTCTCTCTCTCTCTCTCTCTCTCTCTCTTGGAAAAGACCGCAAGGAGCACAATGATGTGCCACATTGCTTTTGGTATAATACAACATAACATGCTTTCCCTAGATTATTTCATTCTCTCGTGTCGATTTCTCATACTTATATGTTGGTCATGAATATGTGCTAATGCTAACAGGTTTTTGTAGGGCATAAGGTTTGGTAACTTCTTTCTTTTGTGTAGGTATTCAATATAGGAGCAAGGACAGAGCTAAGACCTCTAGTGATGCCCCAAGCTGGCTGCACCAACTATCAAACTTCTCTTAACAGAAGGCATGTTTCCTTATTCCTCTTTGTAATTTTTTTATATGCATGCATGTTTTGGGATTGGCTTGATTGACCTTGACTACAACCTTTTCTCATATAGGAAAGTATTGGGAAGACTTGTTGGGTTGAAGTAATTTATCACTGTAAATGAAATTTTACCATAAACAACTAACAAATTTCCTAATTTTAATACTAAGTACTGAATGTTTTTCTTGATCGACACTAATAATATAGAGAAGCCTAACTATATGAAAATATAGTTTTTAAATCAAGATATTTTTAGATCACATATCTAAAATCACCCCTTTGATCCAAAAGTACATTAGAACAAATACTAAGTTCTTCTCTAAACTTAGTAAATTTGATCTTGCCAAGAAATTTTGTGAAGATATTTGTGATTTGATCTTTTGAAGGACAATACTTTGGTTTGATGATGTGTTTAGTAATGAGAGTCTTGATGTAATGATATTTCGTATTGACATACTTTGTTTTGGAATGTAAAACTAGATTTTTGGCAAGATTAATGGCTAGTTGACTGTCAATCAATAATGAAGTGGATTTTGCTTGATGAATTCCCAAATCCTGTAAAACACTGCATAATTATGCTATCTCACTTGTTGCTTCCCATGCTAAACTATATTTTTCCTTTGTTGAAGAATTTGTCACTATATACTATAGTCTACTTCTTACAACTCCAAGAAAATGTTGTTGATCCAATATTCATCAAATATCTTGATGTTGATGCCCTATAATCAACATTTTCGGCAAAATATGCATTTGAATACCCAATAAGTACAAAATTGTTTTCTTTTTGCATAACAAACCATAACCTTTCATACCTTGGATATATCTAAGGGCCCTTGTTGGCACATTCTAGTGGGTTTCCCTCGATTCTTGCATAAATATTGAGATAATATTGACTACATATAATAAATATGATCGAGCAATTGTCAAATAGATCAAGTTTGCAATCATCTTTCCGTACGAAGTGTGTTTCCCAATTCTCCTCCTTCAAATTTTGAAAGTTTTAAATTTTGCTCCATCCAGGTGAGAACATACTTGCAATCTGTCATGCCAAATATTTTCAATAGTTTAGATGCATATATGCATTGACTAATGAAAATTATATTTGAATGTTGGAGTTCTTCAACTCTGCGATAGTAGTGAAATAATCTGAGATATGTTATCTTGGATGTAGCCTATAATTCCTAAAAATGATCATCATTATTCCTAGTAATGATCAAGTCATCCACGTACATTACCAATATCGCCAATTTTCACCCTGTTGATGTACATACAAAGTATGATCTAATTCACTTTGTTGAAATCCCACTTTGTGAAGGTAATCATCATTTTAGCATACCAAGCCCTGGGAGCTTGTTTCAATCCATATAAAGCCTTGAATAATTTACATACTTTATGTTCATGTCCTTCAAGCTCAAAATCAAGAGGTTGAGTCATATAGACTTCTTATTGCAAATCACCATTGAGGAAGGCACTTTTAACATTTATCTAGTGTAATTTCCATCTATTTTCAGCTTCCAAAGCAATAACCATTCCGATTGTGTTCCATTTTGTTATAGGAGCAAATGTTTCTTCATATTCAATCCTTTTTTGCATTGGAAAACACTTGGCTTGGCTACGAGACTTCCTTTATATTTATCAATTATTCCATTTGGTTTATACTTGATTATGTAAACCCATTTACATATGATGGGTTTGAAATTTGGTGGACAATCAACAAGTTTCCAAGTACCATTTTTAATCACCAAATTATATTCATTAATCATCGCTTTTTGTCATTCTTCATGTTTTACTACCTCTTTGAAAGTTGAGGGTTCAGTAAAACCATTGGTGACTAAGGGAAAATTTTCTTCTACCCAAGATCCATTGCATGTCTCTATTTTGTTCATTTCATTTGGATGAACATCTTGTTGGAAATAATACTGAGAGAGGGGGGGGGGGGGGGGGGGTGGGGGGTGGGGGGTGGTGAATCAATATTATCAAATCAAACACTTTTTCATTTCCATACTCAGATTCATATACGCTACTTCAGTTAAGGGAACCTACGTGTACAAGCAACTGTGTCTAATGCAACTAGCGTATATCCAGTAAACTTATGATTCAGTTAATCCATTAAATGTTGATCTTTAGTTAGTGCATCAAAACTTTATTAACCATATGAACAGTAAACAAGTGCAATAAAACAGAATAGACCATCACACATAAGAAGCACACATGAACACCATGATGTAAGGTGGAAACCCAATGTGAGTGAAAACCACCTGCTGTAATTCGTCTCTATCTTCTTTTAATAAGAAACTTCTTTTTACAATGGTTTTGTACTCATGCAGTCTTATACCAGTGCGCAGGCTTCTACCTGTAGAAGGCTACAACCTTCTCTCGTTCTCCAGACTCTCCTAAAAGGGAGCTACAACCCCCTTAGCTCTTGTACTAGCTGATGTACTAGTACGTAGGTGCTGGCCTACAGAAGGCTACAACCTTCTCTTTTCTTCCAGGGACCACGTTTCATAAATTTTCAGACTGGATCCATAAATACAAAACAATCACTACTGCAATACAATCATCAACTATACCTGCATCATCAATCTCTGAATCACCCAACACTGAATCACTGAAACCCTGTCATCAAAACACAGTTACCAGAACGCAGACCAAAGCCCAAAACTCTGCAACAACCACTAGAACCAATAGTAACCTGAAATATCAAAACTCATAATGTATATGCTACTTGACCATGTTGAACTAGCGTGTATACGCCTTTTCACCAGAGAGAACCCGCGTACAGATATGAAAATAATTACTTATACCTTCGCTGCAATTTCCAACTTTAGATATACCCAGAACATAAGATATAAAGGATAAAACATGCGTCGGTATTCAGATCTATTCATGATCATACCATATAATGATAATACATTCTAGTCTTCAAGATCCTGGTCCATCAACCTTTATCAACCGCATAGGAGCCTCCTTGGTTCAGCTTGAGCAAAGCATTACAAACCCATAACCAGCATACTAGATCTCACCCTTGATCAGATATTCATCACTTGTACACTTGCACCCCCCTTGGCCTAAAGATCTTCTCCTTATATAGGTTTAGGCTTCTCTCAATACCATGGTCCAAAACCATGTAGAACCAATACCTTGGACCCAATACCTGGGGTCAACACTTCGGACCAAATACCATGGACCAAAACTTAGTTTTCCAACATGTACGTGCCTTTCCTTCTGTGAACTTGCGTATGTACGTATACACGTCTTCTGTTCTGCTCATCCACGTGTATACGCACTTTCATCAAGGTTAACCTGCGTATACCTCTCTCTTGACCTGCTGTACTATGATCTGTCATCTGATTGAGTTGCCACCAAAGACAACACCTGTATCATACCTCTGAGTGAGTTGCCATCAAGGACAACACCTGTATCATAATGCCAACAATCTCCCCCTTTAGACTTGATGGCAA
>APFE031461058.1:45860-70127 GCA_000404065.3 Pinus taeda
CCTCTGAGTGAGTTGCCATCAAGGACAACACCTGTATCATAATGCCAACAACCCCCCCCTTTAGACTTGATGGCAACCGCCACACTAAGTCACTCTCCCCCTTTGACATCAAGGGTAAAGGGTAGACCAAGAAGTTCTCTCCCTTGGTATACCTTCTACTATCCATACTCCCCTTAAGTACTTGTTGAAATCTCTGGTTGAGCTCCCCCTTTGTATATGCCAAGATGTACCAATCCATCCATGCTCCCCCTGAGCACATGCAAGGTCTGCAAAAGCATAACATGACTCTATACATACATCAATCTCCCAACCAAGTGGGAATACATCATTTTAGACTCATCCACCCACCCAAGTGGGGATATACCAATTGTTTATACATGACTCAACAATAAGAACCATTACATCATCCATCCCATGCATAGTGCGGTAACAAAATACATCATATGACTCACAAAGACCAAGGACCTAAACATGACCATGATAGTTATCAACAACTATCATACACCATATGATCTACACCATAAGCATCTTAACCTGCAATCCATTCTCTTGGTCAATCAACAATCAGTAGCAAGATGTGTAAATAAGCATCATCACCAAGGACTTCTAACCATAATGCCAACAATGCATTATTCGAAGCATATGCTTCCCCTGAGCCTGTGCCAACCATCATATACCATGAAAGAACCATTTCCTGAGTCTGTTCTGCTGCTTTTCTTCAGAACTCCATATACGCGACTATGCAGCCTATAACTCGTGTGTATACGTGACTTACCTTCATAATATCAGCGTATGCAAGTTGGAATACTGAAGGTCTACACTTTTAGTTTCCCCTATGTCTGTTATGTCAGCTAAACGAGTTATGTCACACGTTTTTGTCTCTAATTTTGTCTTCTTCAATACTTGGAATTGTGATGATGTATAATCCTCTTGCTTTAGAGTTTGAATTTTGCTCCTACATTCCCTTGCTTTATGTCCAAACTTGTTACATGCATAACATCTTACATGTTTCATGTTCCTTCTATTGCAATCAATTGCTTTGTG
This sequence comes from Pinus taeda, assembly GCA_000404065.3. Taxonomy (NCBI): domain Eukaryota; kingdom Viridiplantae; phylum Streptophyta; class Pinopsida; order Pinales; family Pinaceae; genus Pinus; species Pinus taeda. Next base: position 46,905 of record APFE031461058.1, read on the forward strand.
GCCAAACATATTGCAAGCAAAACAATATCCCTTGAAGTACCTGGAATGTGATGATCTTGTGTGACGGTCTTGAACCATTCTACTTCTGCACCTGGCTACAACATGTCCAAGATTATGACATGCATAACATTTAACATTATTCATCGGAGGAAATAATCGTCTATCACTTCCATAGTTAGGAGTAAAAGATTTTCTTTGAGGAATTTCTTTCCTTGGCTATTGATGAGGTTGTCCTCTCATCTCCTTGTTGAGAATTTCAGAATTCTCATTAGAGTTCCTTGCCGCACCTTGTGAGCTAGATTCACCTTCAACATATTCATAAAAGCCAAGACCAGTTTTGATAGCAGGGGATCTTTGACTACTAAGAATATCATCCAAAATCTTAGTACTATCTTGAAATCGTAACAGTTTATCCTTTTCTTCTAATTTACCTTTTAAGATATTTACCTCAACTTGATGTTGTTCTTCCTTTCCAGATACTGCTCCTTATGTTTTCTCAGCTTTTTCTTCCTTCTTCCACTTGTTGCCTTAATTCGAGCACTTCATGTTCTTGTTCTTCAAGAGCTTCTTTATTCTGCTTCTTTGATTCTTTAAGATCTTCTTTTAGAGAGAGGATCTTCGATTCAAGTCTCTGAATTGTTATGCTCTGATCTTTTACTACATCCTGCAGCTGCTCCCTTACTCTGGTTACTGACTCCAGCTATTCTTTTAATCTGGTAACTTCTTTTGTTTCTACGTCCTTATTTTCATATGCCATGATAAGTCTAATGTCTTCATCATTATTGGATGAGTCATTAGTTTTATCATGAGTATAATAACTTCTATTACCTTCTTCAGACATTTTTCCTTTGTTATGAGGGCATCTAGCAGCGTAGTGACCAACTATACCACATGAAAAGCATTTGAAAGGTAGCTTACCTTTGAACCTTCCAGATCCCTGTTCAAGATTCTTGACAAAATTTACCTCATCTTCTTCTTCTGAAATGTATCCTAATTCATTGAGTTTTTCCTTTCCATTTACTGATACTTTGAATGCGGCTTCTCTCATGTCTGATGGTCCTCCTTTTCTCATCTCAAAAGTAGTTAAGATTCTGTGAAGCTGCATCATAGTGATTTTCTGCAGATCCTCCTTTTCTTCTATGCAGACACTTTGGATTCAAATTTAGCAGACAAGGATCTCAAAACCTTTTCAACTAAGACAACTTCCTTAATTTCTTCACCCAAATTCCTCATACAATTAACAATATCATCTATACGCAGGAAGTAATTAGCTATGCTTTCATTACTATGCATCTTAAGAGTTTCATACCATATTCTGAGAGTTTGAAGCTTTGCTCATTTTACCTGATCATCTCCTTTGTAGCTTAGAATGATTTTGTCCCATATTTATTTGGCTGATTTAACTGCATAACCTTGACAAATTTTGATTGTGACAAACTTCCCAATAAGACAATAACAACTTTGGCATTGAGTTCATATTGCTTTCTCTTTGCTGTATCTGTAGGAATCATTGATGGATATGTATATCCTCCTTCCACGATTCCCCAAACATCCATTCCAAGTGATTGTAGATATGCTGTGGTTCTTATCTTCCAGTAGACAAAGTTGCTCCCATCAAAGATTGGTGGCCTGCTGGATGCCTCTCTTTCTTGATTACCCATCCTGATGGATCTTCCTTCAAGCGATCAAGCTTCTTCTGAAGGACCTGCTTTGATACCAATTGTTGGAAATAATACTGAGGGGGGGGGGGGGGGGTGAATTAGTATTATAAAATCAAACACTTTTTCATTTCAATACTTAGATTCATATACGCTACTTCAGTTAAGGGAACCTGCGTGTACACACAACTGTGTCTAATGCAACTAGCGTATATCTAGTAAACTTATGATTCAGTTAATCAATTAAATGTTGATCTTTAGTTAGTGCATCAGAACTTTATTAACCATATGAGCAGTAAACAGGTGCAGTAAAACAGAACAGATCATCACACACAAGAAGCACACATGAACACCATGATGTAAGGTGGAAACCCAATGTGGGTGAAAACCACATGCTGCAACTCGTCTCTATCTTCTTTTAATAAGAAACTTCTTGTTACAATGGTTCTGTATTGGTGCAGTCTTATACCAATACACAAGATTCTACCTTTTTTTTCCACAGAAAAAGCAGTTCTTTTTATTATAGAAAATAAAAAGAGAAACATTTAAGCGTAGTTCACATCTGGTGAAACCAGAGACAGCACATAGACTGTTTGCCGGAGGACTGTGAATCTATACAAAAACAGAGACATGTATAACGATGATACACAGGTCATCGTTTTTTAACTGATGAACTAAATTTTTTTGAAGAAACGTGGGCACAGATTTGGATCCGAGGACCCCTGAAATAGACCTGTTCAGAAATAAAATTAAAACAGAGGAAGCCGTCCCCAGAATCTCTCACCGCAAAAAAGATTATGTAAGGAACTGCCGAGAGGAAAGAGCTGTCGTGATTTATACACCCCTACTGACAGAGATGAAATTGATGTCCTGATAAGAATAAAAGCCCCTTCCCGATATATGGATCCTCCACATAATGATCTCTTGCCCGAAAGATCTATACAGGGAGAAAACAAGAAAACGGATACCTGAAGATTCACCTGTTAAGAGGAAAGATCAAAGGGTGGCTGAAGAGTAGAAAACGTTTGCCCCAGCCTTTTCTCTTCGATGGCCCAGCTTCCCATATTTTGTTGAAGGCCTGCTTTTGATAGCTGATCTGCTGAGAGGTTCTTTTCCCTATAAATATGGCATATAGAGAAGATTGAAAAGCGAGATTTTAATGACACAACATCGTCCAAAATTGTCTTCAGAAACTGGTGTTGACACACAGAAGACCCATTTACCCATTTGACTACGTTCTGAGAATCCCCAAAAATCTGAATTTGCTGAATGTTTCTTTGAATTGACCAACACATCAAAAGACGAAGAGCAGATAGCTCGGCGAAATTGTTTGAGCCCTGTCCCAAACCCACAGAGGCCTGTATGATGTGATCTTTGTTGAAATGGATGCATAATCCAGCACCAGCTCTGTTTTGTTGAGCAGCCCCATCGAAAAAAGCCCAGGGGAAGCCTTCATTGATAATTAAAGGAGCATCTCGGCTTTTTTCGTTATTCTTATCCGGGGAAGGAATGGAGGAGTAAATGGCCGCGCTGTTGGTGGCAACAGAAAGAGCAGATATTTCCACATTCTGAAAAATACACTTGTTTCTGGCAAGCCACAGACCCCAGAAAAAAATAGGAGGAAGATTTCTGAGATTTCCATCTGGATGCACACTCCACCAATTTCTCCAGGCCTCATCCATCTGAAACGACCCCCATTGATCTTTTATATTTAACAGGCCGATGAGTTCCCCCCAAGTTCTTAAGGAGACGGGGCAGGTATTGAAAAGGTGATTTATCGATTCACCATCCAGTTTGCATAGAGGGCAGCGACCAGGTCCTATGAAAAATCTGGATTGAAGAATGTCCCAGGTAGGGATTTTCTTCTTCAATATACACCATAAGAAGATTCTGGCTTTGAGTGGGCATTTTAGCTTCCACATATTTTTAGCCCACCACTCCGGTTCCGCCCAGCCTTTCTTTTGCATAAGATAAGAGTAGCCATCTTTGGGGGAGTACACACCAGTTTTCCCTTGGGCCCATAACAAAACATCCTGGTCATTATTAATCCTAACATTTGATCGGTGAAGCTCATCAACATATGAAGCCCATTCATTATGCCATCTTATATTAAGACCAAGGTCCTCAGAATTTTTCCAAGGCTGGCCCCAGATAGAGTAAGGTCCAACTTTTTCCACCTGATTAAGGAAGTAAATGCCTTTGCTGCCCAGGTGTCTCAAGAGACCAGGTGAGAGAGCATATGATGCATTGCATCCGACCCAAGGGTCTTTCCCAATTCTGATATTTTTCCCATCTCCCACTTTCCATGCCAGGCCTTCTTCGATCACAGAGAACGCCGCCACCGTTGCCTTCCAAATGACAGAAGACTGCTTCGCCCCCTTATCCTGGCTGCGGATCCAGTCTTCCAGGGGAACTGGATCAATATACTTCCGTTTAGTCACCTTTGTCCATAGGTTCTCCGTCGAGATGAGTCTCCAGCCAGACTTTGCAGCCAAAGAAATACTGAATTCAGGAAGCCTTTTGATTCCCCATCCTCCCCATTCTTTAGGCCTGGCGATCTTATCCCAAGCCACCCAAGGAAGCTTTGATTTGTCATTCGATCCAGCCCATAAAAATCTGCAGCAAAGACTTCTAATTTTCTCCAAAACACCTTTAGGGATCCAGGTAAGGGCAGCCCAATAGACCGGAATAGCTAGTAAAACAGATTTTATAAGGGTCACTCTTCCTGCTCTAGACATCCATCTAAAACTCCAGTGTGATATTCTAGCTTCCAGTTTTGCTATAATCCAATTCCAATCCACTTTTTTGTAAGAATCCGGTTTTAGCCAGAATCCCAGGTATTTAAAGGGTGAGTCCAGCGGTTGGGACTGATATGGGAAAAGATTTGACATTCTAGAGCGTTCTCTTCTGTTAAGCCCTGACATAATAACTTGTGATTTTCTCAGGTTTATTTGCATACCCGTGGCTTTCATAAAAAGGTCAAAAATGATTTTATACTCCTCCATTTCGGGGAGAGATCCATTTGTGAATATCAGAATGTCATCAACAAAAAGTAAGTGAGTAATATAAAGGTTTATAGCAACCTCAATACCTTTGATCGTGGCAGACCGTCTGGCTTTATGGATCAATCTGCTGAAACCTTCCGCCACCAACAGGAAGAGGAGGGGAGATAGCGGACATCCTTGTCTGAGGCCTCTATGGCTGTTGAAAAAGGGAGAAGCAGCACCATTGATCAGGACAGCAAAGCTAATATTCGAAATACAGCCCATTATCCAACTAACGAATGAATAACTGAAACCCAGGTGTGTGAGCAGCATCCGAAGGTACAACCAGTTGATACGATCATAGGCCTTTGAGAGGTCAATCTTTAGGATCGACCCCTTCAGCTTCTTCTGTTTGATACTGTGGAGAACTTCTTGGGCGACCCCGATAGCCTCGTGAATTTGCCTTCCTTCCAAAAAACCAAATTGTTCCATAGAGATATTTTTGGAAAGTATGGGAACGAGCCTAGAAGCTATCACTTTTGCAATTATTTTATAAATGCAATTACATAGTGATATTGGCCGGAAATCATCGAAAGACTCCGGCACATCTTTCTTTGGTATAAGTGCAATGAAAGTTGAATTAAAAGGTCTGTAAATTTCTCCTTTCAATCTGGATTCTTCCACAACATCAGTAATTTCAGATCCAATCATATCAAAGAAATGAAGAAAAAGCTCAATAGTCCACCCATCGGGACCTGGACTTTTATCCTTCCCCATACTTTTCATAGCATGTTCAACTTCGTCCTTAGAAACAGGGATTGACAGATCCTCAGCTTCATCCTCCTCAAAGAAACTAGGAAAACATTGTGCAGTCCGCAAAATTTCACCTATGGTGGCCTCACCTGTATCAGAATAAAGGTTCTGGAAATGCCGCTGTCCCAAGCCCGAGAGCTCAGAAAAAGTATTTACTGCCCTACCTGTTTCATCTTTTAGGCTCCAAATGGTGTTGACTGATTTCCTTCCTCTTGCATAGTTGTGAAAAAAGCTTGTGTTTTCATCTCCTGACTTAAGCCATAGCACCCTACTTTTGAGTCTCCATTCTTCTTCCTTAGCCAGGAGAATCTGGTTTTGTGATTTTTCCAGTGAAAGGATACGGTCCTTAGATGCCTGGGTTGCGTAGCCATCTGCATCCACGCTTTCCAAAACCTTCAGCTCTTCCCTGATTTTTATCAGGTCTTCGTTCTGATGCCGCTGCCTATCTTTTGCCCATGATATGGTGGCTTTCTTGAGCCTTTTCAGATTTTCCATAAACATATAACCCTTGCTCTCATTGGCATTCTGTGCCGGATGAATCCATGTCGCCTTGAAGAGATTAGCAAAAGAAAGATCTTGGAGCCATGAAGGGTTAAATTTAAAAGGAGCTGGTGGCTTTGGAGGGGGAAAAGAAAGGTCCAGAAAAATAGGAAAATGATCAGAGTTCCCTACCTCTTCAACCCATTGACGAAATAGTGGTACATTTTGAATAAGACCCTCAGAGAGTAAGAAACGGTCCAGTCTCTTAGCGATCCTATCCTCCCCAGAACGTCTGTTCCTCCATGTCGGCTTTAGCTTGGTCGGGGAGGGATCAGATAATTTTTTATCAATGAAAGCTTGAGTGAAAAATTCCGTGAGAGGATCCTCCCTGGCCGAGGGACCCCATGCTTCCGCTCTACCTAAAGAGAAATTTAAATCTCCACCCATCACCAGCAATGGGGTGTTCATCACTGATTTGGCAAACAAATCCGACCAGAAAGACTCCCTACCTTGACAAGGCCCGTAAATATTTACTATTAGTAGAGGGAATGGGAAATCTGGAGAGATGATTTCCATACCCATAGCTTGCTTCAGCCCCCAACTGTTAGTAACTTTGATTCTTCCCTGTTTGCAGCCAATGGCGAGTCCCCCTGAGTGACCAGATGAGTCAATTGCAAAGAATGACCATCCAGGGATAAGAGAAGACAAGCATGCTTCCACCTCCGAGCCTTTCCCCAACGTCTCTTGGAGGAAAAGGATATCAGCTTTTGAATTAAACAACCACTCTCTCAGCGCCAGTTTCTTGGGCTTACTGGCCAAGCCTCTGCAGTTCCATGAGGAGAAGATCATTTCTTAACTGGCACAGGGGACTGCACTGCTCTAAGTGCCCCAAGAATTGAGACTTGCTTTCCGTCCGCTACATCCAGCTTAGCTTTTAATTTTGCTTTGGAAATGTCAGATTTTCTTCCCCTTTTGCCCCGAATAACACCCTGGATAAATGTCCGATCGAGTCCTCCAATAGCTACGTTCTGATCGGCCTTGTTCCCCAATGACCTGAGGTTGTATGGACAGGGCGTCTTTTGAGCACGGGACGAAAGGGTAGGCCAATGCTTGTCGCAGTTCAGATCTGGTGGATGCATATTTTCAGGAGGAGGCTCCATGCCAGATTGTGGCTCCAAAATCGCGATATCACCCGACATAATATCCTTTGCTGAGATAGATAGCTGAGGGGAGCCCGTAATGGATTCATTGACATTTGCAACAGCTTGTGAAATAATATTAGAAGGTGGATTTGACTTGGCCGAAACCCCCGTTGCTGATGAGATTTGAACTTGTGTATTTTGCTGATTGTTTTCCATCCCAGCGCCGTCTGGTAGGTGGATATCTGTAGTAGCTTCCTTATGCGCCCGAGGAACTGCATCAAAATCCTGTAATCGGACAAACCCAGTGTTAAGCCCCTTCTCTGTCTGATGTGGCCTTACCACCTTCGCTGGCTCGGATTGAGTTTGGAATTTCCTATTGTTCTTGAGAGCAGGGGACCTCCATAGCCGACTTCGCCTCCTGAGCATAGGGCATTTCTTGGCTAGATGCCCATATTCATGGCAAATATGGCATCGGAACGGCAAATGCTCATAATCTAATAATTGCTCAAAAATGAAATCCTTGTACTGTAGGTTAATAGTTTTCCGCAGGCCTTTGCTCAGGTCGATATAAGCCAAGATTCGGGCTGTCGCCTTTATTTTCGTCTCCTTAAACGATAAATCAGCCTCCAGGAATGTTCCCAGCTTATTTCCAATAGATTTGAAAACAGCTTCCGTCCAGAGGAAGATCGGGAGGCCGGGAGCCCGAACCCAGACTGGAAAGACCTGAGTATTTTCCTTCATGGCGTCAAAAAGAGGAGTCCAGCGCTTCAATAGAACTGGAATATGCCCCATGATCCAGTTTTTTCCCAACACCCAGTCTGCTGCATCCTTATCTTCAAACCGGAGAGTGAACCATCCTTTAATGAGGCATTGGGCCTCAAAACGAAGGGGAGATGGGTTTGAGAAAAGAGCTTCCCCCCATGATTGTAGAAATGTTGGAGATAGTATCTTTCCCCGAGCTCGGCCAACAACAGTGCAGTCAGCGACCTCCAGTGTTTCATCAATCGAAACCTCCATTCCCAGAACCAGGTTTCCCCCCGGATCTAGAGACCCAATAGCCCTTTGGGATTTTCTTTTATCGCCCTTACTTCTAAAATTATCTTCATGAGCCTTTTTATCCCCGGGAGAGTCCGACCACTCTACCTCCTCCTGAGACGATTCCACTAATGGCACGGGACGTTTTGTAAGAGGATCTTCGGCAAGAAATTTTTCAGAGCAAATGCCCCTTGTAGGAGCTTTAGACACCCCTGGGACTTCTGCATTATGTCCAAGACTCCCCTTGCAACTCTGATGGCGTTGTGCTTCAGGGGTAACCTGGAAATTTGAGAGCGATGCACTGGGGAAAAGAGAGGAACCCCCGGAAGGAAAATCCTTCCCAGCATCCCACGATCGGCCCAAAGTATCTGATCCTTCCAGTCCGATGGAAGGGAGCTTCCCGCAGCCCACAGACTTGCCTTTAACTGTCGAAAACAACCCGACTGTTATACGTCCTTCCGACTCATCGTGCACTGCCCTTTTCTCCTTAACAGACTGGTTTGAAGCCGATTTAATCTCAGCAGCAGGGTTCCCATCGAAATGTAAGAAAGAGGGCAACACCGCCTCTGAGTGAGAAGTCGGTTCAAAAGGTTTTTTGCCGCCAAAAAACAGGTTTACATTTTTTTCGGTGGTATCTTTGCCCCACATGGACAAGATATCCTCCAATGACGGGTCTAGGTCCACCATCTCCGCCAGATTATCCATGGTTGGTGAGTACCTGGGGAGGTAAACGACAACAGAGACCGCAAACCGGTTCCCGACGCCCTCAAAACCACAAGACTGAGCCTTGTCGAAACATTAAACGGGACCCCCAAGGCGAAAACCGACAGAAAGAAACTGGAGAAGCGACCCTGCAACCCAGTTGGCCTGCCACAAAAACGACCTCCAGCTGTCCACAAAAAAAACAGGGAAATATAAAATCACCGCAGGAAACAGCAGCAGAAAAGCTGGAAACATGCTGACTGTCGTTTGTCGCAGCCTGTGCGTGGGCTCATCCGGAACCTGCGCCTCCATATCCGCGAGGATCGCCCATTGACCCCTCTGGTTTCTTCCCGCCTTCACCAGTTTCAAAACCAGAAACTCATTTTTTTTGTTGAGTAAAAATGTAGATTTCATCACACAAGCTTCTACCTACAGAAGGCTACAACCTTCTCTCGTTCTCCAGACTCTCCTGGAAGGGAGCTACAACCCCATTAGCTCTTGTACTAGCTGATGTACTAGTACGTAGGTGCTAGCCTACAGAAGGCTACAACCTTCTCTTTTCTTCTAGGGACCACGTTTCATAAATTTTCAAATTGGATCCATAAATACAAAACAATCACCACTGCAATACAATCATCAACTATACCTGCATCATTAATCTCTGAATCACCCAATACTAAATCACTGAAACCCTGTCATCAAAACACAGTTACCAGAACACAAACCAGAGCCTAGAACTCTGCAACAACCACTAGAACCAACAACAACCTGAAATATAAAAACTCATAATGTATACGCTACTTGACCGTGTCGAACCAGCGTGTATACGCCTTTTCACCAAAGAGAACCCGCGTACAGATATGAAAATAATTACTTATACCTTCACTGCAATTTCCAACTTCAGATATACCCAGACCATAAGATATAAAGGATAAAACATGCGTCAGTATTCAGATCTATTCATGATCATACCATATAATGATAATACATTTTAGTCTTCAAGATCCCAGTCCATCAACCTTTATCAACCGCATAGGAGCATCCTTGGTTCAGCTTGAGCAAAGCATTACAAACCCATAACCAGCATACTAGATCTCACCCTTGATTAGATATTCATCACGTGTACACTTGCACACCACTTGGCCTAATGATCTTCTCCTTATATAGGTTTAGGCTTCTCTCAATACCATGGTCCAAAACCATGTAGAACCAATACCTTGGACCCAATACCTGGGGTCAACACTTCGGACCAAATACCATGGACCAAATACCACGGACCAAAACTTAGTTTTCCAACATGTACGCCCCTTTCCTTCTGTGAACCTGCGTATGTATGTACACACGTCTTTTGTTCTGCTCATCCGCATGTATATGCACTTTCATTAAGGTTAACCTGCGTATACCTCTCTCTTGACCTGCTGTACTATGATCTGTCATTTGATTGAGTTGCCACCAAGGACAACACCTGTATCATACCTCTGAGTGAGTTGCCATCAAGGACAACATCTGTATCATAATGCCAACACATCTTTCATAAGTTTTCGGGTCCACTTTGGCAATTGATGTTGACTAGTATAGGGGTTTGAACTATTACCATTATTACTAAAAAGAGGATTGCTATGAATAGAAACTTTGGCTTCTTCTGGAGTATCTGAATTGTTACCATTAGAACCTTCAGAACTTTTGTTACTTGAATCATAAGAACTTTTTGATGAAGTTTCAAAGGAACTTTTTGATGAAGTTTCAGAGGAACTTTTTGATGAAGAATCATCATATTTTTCTAGTAACACTACTACATATAGGACTAAATTGCGATGACATAATCCGACGGTATGGCCCATACTATCGCAAAGGTCAAGAAAAAATGTCATTTTTTAAGTTTTGGTGCCTGTATTCATCGCAATTACGCCAACATATTTGTTTTGTGTCGTAAGTGTGACATATTATTTCTCATGTTTTGTTTTATGTCAGAATTGCGGCGATTTGCATCAATTGTTGCAGTTGCGACGACACATGGTTAATGTGACTATTTATTTGACCTTGAGGTTAATGTGACTATTTATTTAACTGGTCATCTTTGACTTTGACTAGTCATCTAACATTGCAATTGCGACGATAAATAAATTTATAAATACCCCATACGTAAGACATGTTGTGATATCTTTGCTATAACTACAATAATTGCAAAAGGTTATAATGTCTTTTTTGTGAGTGAAAAACATATTTTGTTTTGTATAATTGTTTTGTGGTTGCGGGAAGAATGTCAAAAAACATTAGATGGGGATCAACTAATCTGCAAGGGGTCATTGATGGGAAATGTTATTTCCTTTGCAATTCTTGCAGGTGCAGAGGTCTATGGAGAATTTTATATGAAACAACTGATAGACATTGTAGGAAGAATGGGCACATTTAAGGGGGAAATGAGTATCGTCTGGTGGTAAGCTTATGTTATATATTTATGAATCATTATATATATTTTCTTTATATTAATTGTATTTGTAAATTTTTTTATCGTTATAACATTTATTCTTCACATTAATTATTTCACATGATTGTTTGAAATTATTATAAAGTCAACATGGCACCCTAGGTATCGTGATTTGAATATTGCACCAAGTATTAGTGCTAGAAATGATGTTCTACAAGTTGAGGAAGATGGAGCAAATATTAAAGCATAGGATCATAATGATCCTATGCAATAAGATGCCATCATAGTTCTAGATGATGGGACAAATTAATTGATCTAAGACGTGCTTGGTGTAGATGAGAACGAAGATGTTTTTTGTGATGATACACCTTCGCTAAAGAAGGTAGCAACATGATTTTATGAAGGCTCAAGGGAAAATGTCCTCTCTGATAGATTATTGTTGGTGAACTTAAAAGGTTTTGAATGGTTTGTCAAACATTTGTATAACACATATCCTAAGGTATAATGTAATATGTTTCATCACATGAAAGGTTGATTTTTTGTTAATTATTTTTATTTTATTATTATTATTATTATTATTTTTAATGTTAATTAATGTGTAAAATAAGAATGCAATATTTATGATTCATATTATTTACACTAACTATTGATTTTTTATGTTGTACTATATTGTTAGGTGATTTTTTGTTACCGTTACCAAATGAGTTATCTCACACATACCGAGATTTATGTGTTGTTATGAAAGAAATTGGAATGGAGTATCAAGCTATAGATGCATGTACTAATGATCACATTACATATTCTGGACAACATGCATTAAAAAAATGCCCGAAATGTAACAACAATAGATATCAAACTAATCAAATAACAAAAATGTGCCTCAAAAGGTTCTTCGTCATATTCCCATAATTCCATGTTTGCAGTGATTGTTTAGGTGTGAAAGCATAACAAAGTTTATGGATTTCCATGCATGGAAGAGAAGTGAAGATGGTTTTATTCAAATGCTTGCAAATGGTTATGCATTTAGAGAAATTGACGAAAAATGGACGCATTTTAAACATGAACCTCGGCATGTTAGGCTTTCATTGGTAGCTGACAATGTTATTCCATTTGGAGAGCTCAAGTCTATTTACTCAGTGTGGCCGATTTTTGTTATGAACAATAACATTCTTCCTTGGATGTTAACAAAGAGGGAGCACATTATGTTGACATTGATTGTTCTAGGTACTTGTTTACATAAAAATTTTGAATATTGCAACATTTTCATTTGTCTTGTTTGTTGCATAATATTGTTATATTTATTTACTTAATTATATATATATATATATATATATATATATATATATATATATAATATATATATTATATTATATATATATATATATATATATATATTATATCATAGTAGTAATTATGTGCAATCTCAAACAATTAGGTAAGTACCAAGTTAAAGATATGAATGCATATATCAAACCTCTTATCAACAAGTTAATGAAGTTATGGGCCGACATCACTATGTATGACATCGGCAAACCAATAAGGCAGAGGCAATTTCAATTCCATGGCATACTTGTATGGAAAATCATGACGCACAAGGACTAACATATTTTTGTGATATGTAATGTTCTATTTCATTTTAATAGTATGTAACTATTTGAATTAGATCGTATCATGCATGTATTTTAAATAACCCCTTTCGTTTATAATTGACATTATTAATCCATCTCTTTTAGGGTTTCAAACTAAGGGTAAATTTGCATGTCGAGTTTGTGGTCCTAAGATGAAATCTCGTCGTTCAACAAGTTTAGGAAAGGAGGTTTTTGATGAGTATAGGGACTTCCTCTCTAAGAACCATCGATATCATGTTACTGAAAAACATATTTTCAATGGGAAAGAAGAGATTGGATTAAAACCATGAAGAATGACACCTCAACTATGAAAGTTGGAATATAATAGAAATTGCCGACGTGAAAGACATGGTCTTCCATGAGGAATGAAAAGTTATCTGGCTCAATTCATGAGGTTTCCCTACTATAAGCACCTAAGAAGAGCCTGTTTAATGCATATCGGGAAGTATGTGATAAAAACTTTATGGTGGATCATAGATGGTAGGAGGGATAAAGAAAAAATCTAGAAAATTTGTAAGGACATTGTGGAAGCTAATCATGCAATGAAGAGTGGGATACGATGAAATAACGATGGAGAACGAAACAACCTTCCATGGTGATGCAAGAGCATTAGAGCTTCCAAGCCATCAAGATTTTTGAAGAAAAGCTCCAAAAGAGATTTCAATATTGTAAAGGAATTCTAATTCCTCAATTGTAAATATTCTTAGTTTCTTTTAATTATTATAGAATAGTTTTAGAAAATCTATGGATAATAGAGATTCTTTCCATAAGGCAAAAGCAGGGTTGCCTTAAAAAGCATGAGAGATTTATGGAATAAATCATAAGAGCTTTAGCGAATAAATCATGAGAGCTTTAGGGAATAAACCATGCAATGATTTATTGATTTAGTAAAATCTATTTTTCTTGTAACTTTGTATTTAACCATTGTAAGCATGAACGAGGACTAATGGCCAAATGAATGTGGAATCAGGCCAAGAGAGAAATGTATGATTGTGAGGTTATGCATGTACAACTTTTCTTTGTTAATGGAAACACACATTTGCCAAAGGCTCTATGTATGACTCCATGTATTATATTGTGTTATGTTAAAAGCTTTGAGTTTTCATGAATTTATTGAAGTGGAGCAATTTGTGTGAATTGTTGGAGAGGTGAGAGTTATATTATCTTATTTAAAAGTATTTGGGGATGTCATTAAGCATTGGATATCAAGAATAAAGCTTTGGTTATGAGCATGCTTTACATATGGGTAATGTTTCATACTTAGCTTGGTCATATATTAAATTAATATTGCAGGTGCATGGAAGTGGACATTGCAGGATGAGGTGAATTTTCTTGCATCAAGTGGTACCAGAGCTAGTATGCTCTTTGGAATTGAGGACTGCAACCAGAAGAAGGACGAATTCCAACAAGTAGCAGTTGGGTAGAAGTTGTGAGAGGGCAGTTCCACAATGAGTGTGGGTAGAATTCCTAAGAGAAGGTTCTAAGGAGAGAACTAAAGAAAATACCAAAAGTTCAAGCTAGTGAATAAAGCTTGACGAGGTATTGAATAGAAAGAAGAGGAGACTTGCTACAAAGGAGAGGCTTGGTTGCAGTTTACTGTTGAGCCTGGATAAGCTCACAAAGATAGAGAGAAGGATGACCACAAAGGGTCATAACAAAGGTTCAGGTGTAAGCCATAGCAGAAGGAAAGAAGATGTCAAGGAAAAAGACATCAAGAAGAACATGAGTGATGAAGAGTTTAATAGGGAACTTGCTGAAATGAAAGCACAATTGAATGTGCTTATGGAGCTGCTACAACAAGATGTTAAAGACCAAAGATGCAGATGGGTGCTACGGAAGAAGGTAAAATGGCACAAGTTGCAGGTGAATCTAAAGTGCAGGTTGAGAAATCAGCAAAGGAAAGAAGAACTCAAGACATTAATGATAGAGGTTTACATTTGTGAATCGGAACAAGGACCAATCCTTGGTGAAGAAGAGGAAGTAGCAGTGAATGAGATCCAAGAATATCATATTTATGAAATTAATGAATTTTCTATGAATGCAGGCATGGAAATTGAAGATGAACATAAAGAGATAATTAAAGAAATAGAAGCCAATCTATTTCCTAAAGATAACTTTAAACCTCAAGTAAAACATCCAAATTTAGAGCAATGATTGGCAAGAGATATAGGTGAATGCATAGAAGTTGAAGGAATAGTTCAAGTTGATTTAGAGTAGCATATCATAGTGCCATACAATAGTAGTATTTAGAGCAATGACTGGCAAGAGATATAGGTGAATGATAGAAGTTGAAGGAATAGTTCAAGTTGATTTAGAGGAGCATATCATAGTGCCATACAATAGTAGTATGGAGGAAGAGAGCATGCAACAAATGGAAGTTGACAACAAAATATTTCAACAACCAAGAATACTTTTGGATGAAGAAATTAATGTGATTTGGATGTTGATGAAGAGAGTGTCTAGACATAGGTAAGGCAGAAGGGAGAAGGTAGTTAGCAATATGGTACATTTGATTGCTTAAGTATACATAAGACGAATCAAAGGAAGGCTGCAATTTAAAGTTTGGAAACCTAGAGATACAAAGGCAACAATAACTGAAGAAGTGGAGCAACAACATAATGAAGTGGATGACAAATTGCAAACTAAAGTTTGGGATACAGGAGGATTCAGGCATTAATGAAACATGACCAAGAGGTCACAGATTTTTTCTACCTTGGCAGTATGATGTAGGAGCATTAGAGCTTCCAAGCCATCAAGCTTTTTGAAGAAAATATCCAAAAGATATTTAAATATTGTAAAGGAATTATATCTCCTTAATTGTAAATATTCTTAGTTTCTTTTAATTATTATAGAATAGCTTTAGAAAAGCTATGGATAAGAGAGATTTTTTCCATAAGGCAAAAGCAAAGTTTCCTTGAAAAGCATGAGAGATTGATGAAATAAATCATGAGAGATTTAGTGAATAAATCATGAGAGCTTTAGGGAATAAATGAGGGAGTGATTTATGGATTTAGTGAAATATATTTTTCTCCACTTTACATTTAATCATTGTAAACAATGAGAACTAATGGCCCAATGAATGTGGAATTTGGCCAAGAGAGAAATGTATGATTGTGAGGTTATGCATGTACAATTTTTCTTTGTTAATGGAAACACAAATTTTCCAAAGGCTCTGTGTATGACTCGTATTATATTCTGTCATGTAAAATGTTTTAAGTTTGTATGAAAATGTTATTTTGAGTTTGCTTGAACTCGTTGAAATTGAGGATTTTGTGTGAATTGTTGGAGAGGTGAGAGTTATGTTATCTTATTTAAAAGTATTTTGGGATGCCATTAAATGAGCATTGCTATCAGGAATAAAACTTTGGTTATGAGCATGTTTTACATATGGGTAATGTTGCATACTGAGCTTGGTCAGATATTAAGTTAAGATTGCAGGTGCGTAGAAGTGGCAATTGCATGAAGAGGTGAATTTTCCTGCATCACATGGTTATTAAAAAAGAATCAAAGTGATGATCTAAAAGAGGCCATTCAAAGAATTATATTTCCCACGATATTTTCTTGAGACATAAATAATATCGTAACAAAGAAAGGTGAATTTGGTCGTGTAAAAACATACGGTTGACATACCTTCATTAAGGTAATTATTTTTGTATATATATTTCTATATTAGTATATATACATCTTTATGTTTTTTGCTTGTTTGTCTACTTTGGATTGAACAAATAGGGATTCATTTTTATTGCTACAACATGTTCTACCTCTATCTCTCTCAGATGACTTTGACAACAACGTTAAACAAGCTATATACGATCTTGGCAAATACATGAGGTAAGTAGCGATTCATATGTCGAGTATGTTTTCAATTAGTTGTTGATCAACTTAATGACACGTGTTTTACTTGTAATGCAATATATTATGTTTTGTTGAAACATATTGTAGTTATTTGCTTGCATCATCTGTAGATGGTTTTCATTGAAAGAAATACATAAAGAAGATATAAAGCATTGGAAGAGAGAAATTCCTTGGATAATGTGTGAAATGCAAAAATATCTACCTTCAACATTTTTCAATGCACAAGAACACTATGCCATACACCAAGTTGAGGAGATTGAATCGTGTGGAACTATACACACAAGGTCAATGTGGATCATAAAGAGGCACTCAAAATTAATGAAGTCTTTGGTTAGAGAAAGAGCACGTTCTAAGGGTTCTATGGTGGAGGGATATATGACATATGAATCCATGGTGTACATTACTTAGTATATTCCTATATTAGCAAAAAATATACATTGGATTGCATTTGGGATGTGAAATCCATCACAAAATTTGAAGGGGAGCACTTGTTGGGGAAAGCTAGAACGATGAAAGTGAAAGGTAATTAAATATTTAATGTGGAGATTTATAACACACACACATATATAGTTTTTCATTTTTGTGTATATACATCATACTTATTTACTTTTTGTTCTTTCATCAATTATTAATATTAACCATTGTAACTAATATTTATTGGTGAATTATGATTTTCTTATACAGTTGGTTGAGAGTGGGATGCACTACGTTTATACATTGTAAACAATCTTGATTAGATGGAGCCATGGATTGAAAGATGTGAACAATCTCATGGTACGTTATCATGGCAAGGGGTGTCTGCATTGGTTAAAGAAGCTTGTCGTGCCCGAGGTGCAAATCTTACGCAAAGAGAAACTGATTTAGCGAATGGTTTGAAAGATAAACAGGTAAGCATGCATTTTCACTGGCCTGCAAAATTTTATTATTTTATTTTATAAATATATTATTAATGTGAATTAAGGTGTGTTTTTTTCGAGATACTTTCCAAGTTCTATGTGTGTGTGTGTGTGTGTGTGTGTGCGCGTGTGTTTATTAATTAACAATGCCTTTTTTTATGTGTTTGGCATATTGCAGTTGAAACACCACTACACTATGTGGTAAAAAGGCCATAAGTTTCACACCAAAAAGTTGGATGAAAAGAGGAAAACTTCTGATTATGGGATAAATGCAGTCTTCCAAGTCACTAATGTTTCCTCTAGAAGTGACACATGTCCACAAGTCCCTGAAAATTAATACTATGGGTATTTGGATGACAAACTTGATTGTGACTGATTCCTTCAAATTGGTTATATTTGATGTGAAATTGGTATAGGCTAAGTTATATATAATATATATATATATATATATATATAATATAATATATAATATATATATATATATATATATATATATATATAATATATATATATATATATATATATATAGTATGTATGTATGTATGTATGTATGTAAACAATACCTTTTTTTTATGTGTTTGGCCTATTGTAGTTGAAACACCACTATACTATGTGGTAGAAAGGTCGTAAGTTTCGTACCAAAAAGTTGAATGAAAAGAGGAAGACATCTGATTGTGGGATAAATGTAGTATTCCAAATCACTAATGTTTCCTCTAGAAGTGACACATGTCCACAAGTCTTTGAAAATCAATACTATGGGTATTTGGATGGCATACTTGATTATGTCTGATTCCTTCAAATTGGTTGTATTCAACGTGAAATGGTATAGGCTACAAATGAATGAACGTGATCCTGATAGAATTGTTATTTAACATGCTAATGGATTTACCATGTTTAATACAAGGTCATTTGAGCCAGGATCAGATCATTGTGTTCTTCCAAGCCAATGCGAACATGTCTTTTACTCAGAGGTTCTAGGTAGAGCAGGTTGTTCATATGTTTTTTAGATATGATCCAAGAGGAAGGTCGATAAAGTACAATGTAATAAAAGAAGATGATACTGTTGAAGAGGATGATGGTGTAGAGGAGAATTTAGTTGATGATTATGTTTCAGATCACGAAGATGTTGAAGAAGTTCAAGGAGATGTTCGGGACAATGTTCTTGATGAAGATGATATTGATGATGTACTATCAGATGAAGAACTCGAAGAAGTTGAACCAAATGTAGGAGATGATGTTTGTCATGGTCATATGGATGATGATATGATTATTGGAAATGATGACATTGATGATGATGTTGAAATTGTTGATCGTTTCAATGCCATTTTTGAAGCGGATGACATAAATATTGATCTAATGGATGGAGAAGAAGATTATTGATAAGGAAATGTTGTAATGTATGAGGTATGCGTTTATATGTTTTTAGTTGTAGATTTTTCTCTTTCATTTAACTTAAATATTTTTTTCTTAGTAATATATCTATATATCTTATATATATATATATATATATATATTATTATTTATATATATGATTACTATGTTGCTTTCAAAAAGTTTATAGTAGATAAATTGTGTGTTGGGAATATTGAGAGTGATGTGGGGGGGAAGGGAGAGGGGCCATATGAGCTTCCACCTTCATGTGGTTGGCCTTGTTTAGTAGATAATATTATATTATTCTTGAAACCAAGAGAAGCTCATAGGTGTTATGACATATAAATATATTTATTTCTATGAGTATGATATGTAAATAGTTGCAAGATCGTACACAAGAAAGATGGGTCTCATGACCTTGATGATGACTTTTGAAACAAAGTAACTGTTCATGGTTGTAAATGATGCTTCTAGCATATAGGAGTGATGTATAGGGCCTTGGAAAACCAAATATATGACACAAAAAGAATTATATATGCATCAACTTGTTAAGGACCTATAGGGATTGATTATGCAAGATAATTGGTATTTGTATATCAATTATTTATCAGGCCTTCACATACGTGCTAATATATTGAAAAGGATGAGGATGATTATCATTTTGAAAAGTATCATGATAATTATTTATGTTTTTGTAGGTGTGTAGTGCATCAGTGTATTTCATAATCCACATGTTTTTAAAAATTCACTATTTTGGAAAACAATACTATTACAAGTGTACATGTTAACCAACACATCTAATTTTGAAATACTGATTAATATCTATCATTTTGATAATAGTTTTTAAATATATATGCATATTTACCTTTGAAGAATATTTATCTTTTAAAAATATTATGATTTTCTATTTTTAAAATATTTATGTTACATTATATATCGTTATAATATATTTTTAAAATATTATGATTCAAAATTGCGATGATCATTATATATATGTTTTTTCCCCAAACACTGCTGATATATTGCGCCACTTCGCCATTTCACAACCCCTACTTGTTTCTGCTGATCGAGCCAAGTGCTAGTCATAACATCTCTTCGCTAAGTTCCCACCCAAGCACCCCTTCGCTAGAATCTAGATCTTGTGACGATAACAACTTAGGTATAAAATACAAAGGTAACATATCCAACGACTTGAGATTGAGTGAAAGTCCATATTAAGTTTCACCGGTTGGCCTAATTCCATAAGGAGTTCTTGCAGATACCATTTAAGATACACGTATTGTGCCAGTTGATTCAGATCCTGCAACTTAATACTTGGAGATCCAAACCCCTAGCCACTTGGAGATCCAAACCTCTTGCCACTTGGAGATCCAAACATCTTGCCACTTGGAGATCCAAACCCCTGGAATATATTAAGAGCTTGTTTTCACCAATAACGCCACTTGGATATCCAAACCCTTATTCACAAAGACTAAAAGATGGTAAGAAGTTTCTACCTCTTGTTGTTCATCTCCTTTTATGAATACCTAATTCTCATAACTATAACCTTAAATAATGCAATGAGTTTTTTGACTATAGGGAAATAAAGGAAATGGATTAATTGTTTAAGCAATTTACCTAACTCTTCCAACATCAAACACTTGTTGCTTTACTAGAAATGCCCATAAACAGAGGATTCTTTAGTCTTTCACATCTCTAGTCAACTTACAATCCTATATAATGTTCAAGTCTCTCATGATATACCTTCTTGCACAATTATCAATAGGCAAGAAAATAAATTGGCCCTAGTTCGAGTTCCCTCACAAACTAGTTTGGAAGGAAGTATGAACAAAAGAAAAAGCGATGGGACTAAAGTCTCGGTTTCTAGAAGACACACTCGTTTTATTATTTTTTGAGCTCATTCTCCACTTGACTTCATTTCTTGTGAATTATGGCTTGGATTTTGCATATAACCTGAGCTTATTTGGACAAGGGCATGAAAAATAAAAGAACAATCTTCTTTCACAGATCATGAACTTGTTCAAGCCTGCTACACCAAGTTCTTACCTTATTGAACTCCAAGTGTACCATGGATCTAATCTCTATTAGGATAAAATACATGTAAATATTTCAAGTAGCATTTAACACTATTGGACTAAATGAAATATACAGTTGTCCTTGCAGTTCAACATGCACAAATCCCAGTTGCAGGGGTATAGATACATTGTGGTATGCAATACACAAAATTTGATTAGTATGCGAGTTGAAACCATAAATCCATTGGCAATATTTAAAATGGTGATATTATGAAGCATGTCCACCATCAAAACTCTAATATTCTTAAAGTTCCTTATAGTCTATTACTTGATATGCCTTGTCATGCCCTTTCTCAGAAACATGAGCAAAATAATTGATCCTTTTTTTAATCATGGACTCCAAGTATGCACATTAGATCACCATCATGATATATTTTTAGGATTATAAAATCCATATGATTTTAGATAGTGAAACTTGCATTGATATTGTTGTTTACCTAGAGACAGTTCCTGGGTAAAAGGAACCAGTGCCTAGGACATCCATTCAATTCTGATAATTTTTTCTTAAAATGATTCCTAAAGACAAACCCTTTTGGTGTAATGATAATTTAATATTTGAAGCTTGAAAAACCCTCAAGTTAGCCTTGTATCAATGATCACAATTTATTTTGAAGTTGCATAATAGCAGGAAGATATTAAAGAAAAAAGTTTCTTATATATGGGCTATTATAGAATCCGATACAATAAACCCTAGAAGAAAATATTTGTATGTAATGAAAAAAAAACATAGTGGTGAAGAAATGGAACTCTTTATTAGGGTTTCCTTTAATACTTTCACATATCTTCTTCAATTTCAAAAGAAAAACATAGATAACTATGCTTTTAGAGTAAGAAAACAACTGCAATCATACACATACTTCAAAGAGAGAGAATAGAATTGAACATATCACACATAAAAAACACATATTGTGAACAACCAATATGCCATAATCAACTTGATAAACTTGATTCAACTTCCAAAATCACTTGCACATTACACAAATATATTTGCAAAAGTATCTAAGCCTTTTCAAAATTTGGAATCCTTTCCTATGGTTCTCAAGTTCTTTTTAAGGATTACATCAAAGCAGTTATATAGTATCTATCAAAACTTCCTTAACTATTTTAACTATTTAAAAATAAAAACATTTCAAAAATTACAAAATACATTTTTTTCATTCATGGGAGGGCATATGAGTAGTGGAACTTTGACTTTATGGTGGAGGTCCTAGTTCCAAAACTCGAATATAAAGGCGTGTAACTAGCCTTTCACATTTCTTCCAAAGGATTGGCTCTGGAAGAGGGCACTAAATCATCTTCTAATATGCAACTTTCAAATTTGTCAATTTGGTATAATTGGGCTTGGGAACAAATAATATCTTCACCTGCCATAAAAGTTGGAAATACCTCTGTAGGTAATTTACTATGGTTCTTCCTTTCAACATTGCAGCCTGCTCATGAGAACTGTCTACCTTGCTTTTGGCTGCCATTAACTCTCTTTCATACAAATCCCATGAAAGCAAGCTTCCTTGTTGATCCCAACATTTTGGTAGGCCCATTTTGGTACTTTGATTGAATTTAGAATAAAATAGAGTGATTGATCTCTGAACTTCCTTTAACCTCTTTTCTGTTCACATTCAATTCCCCCAATCACTGAGGATTAGGTGTCAACATTCCCCCCCTAATCTGAAGGGATGTTGGTGAGTCCAAGCATCGTTCTGAATCTTTCAAGCTTTTCTCTTCCAAGCGCTTTGAAGATGTCTGCAATTTGCTCATTTGTGGAACAATGACGGAGATGGATTGTTTTGGCCTCAACATGATGTCGGATCAGATGATATTTAGTATTGATGTGCTTTGTACGATCATGGAACTTTGGGTTCTTGGCCAACTTTATTGCAGGGGTGTTGTCAATCATGAGTGGAGTTGATTGTACTTGTTTTACCTGCAAATCTTCAAGAATTTTCCTGAGCCACACAATTTCTTTCGTTGCTTCAGCTGCTGCCACGTATTCTGCTTCTGTTGTGGAATCTGCTGGAACTGATTGTTTGCCTGATCTCCAAGAGACAGCTCCTGATCCAAGACTCATAGCATATCCTGAAGTAGATACTCCAGTTTCTTTGTCTCCATCGAAGTCTGAATCAGAGTATCCAATCAAGCTGAAGTCGTCTACCTGTGTA
>APFE031461058.1:72092-88073 GCA_000404065.3 Pinus taeda
TCAAATTCATTTGATGTATATTCTTTTCCATTATCAGTGCAAATAGACCCAATATGAGATTGTGCATCATTTTCAATCCATTTATGAAAATTCTTGAATGTTAGGAAAGCATCAGATTTGTTCTTCAATAAATAAACCCAACACATTCTGGTGTAGTCATCAATAAATGTCATGATATTTTTATTTCCATTTGCAGAAGGAAGAGGCATTGGACCACATAAATCTGAATGAATAAGTTCAAGCTTCCTATGTGCTCTTGAATGTGAGTCATGAAATGACTGTTTGCTATGCTTTCCTAGAATGCAAGCATCACATTGCTTAAGTTTTCTAGGAATTGTAGGCAAACCAGCAACACCATTTTTCTTCAATAAACGGAGACTTTCATAGTTTAAATGTCCAAATCTAGCATGCCATAATAAACTTGATGGAAGTGTACCTTCTTCATGATGAGAAATATATGAGAAATGTTGTGTATGAGCAGATGTTCCTTGCAGTTTGAGAAGTTTTTCTTCTTCTATTCCCCTCATGACAAGTGAGTAATCAGATGATTTTCTCACCTCAAGCTTGCCATAAACATATGAATAGAGTGACCTTGCTGGCGGATGTGGACCAAGGACAACAAGTTTCTCTTGAGCTGTGGGAGATATAAAACATGATCAAGAAGAAAGTCTGAGAGACCAGGCAGTTTAAGCCTGATTGTGCCAAGCCTGATGGCTTGATTTTTGACTGATCTGCAAAGTAAACTACTCCATCAACATTGTCAGTGAAATCTTCAAAAAAGTCTTTTCTATGAGTCATATGACAGGTTGCTCCTAAATCAAGCAGCCAGTCATTTTTCCAGGAAGCAAGTGAAGTGTTAAACAAATCTTCATTTACTCCCCAATGTTACTTTGTGCCTCAATATAGTGAGTGGATTCAGGTGCTTTACCTTTGTCTGTATCATCAGTTTTACCCTTTTGTTGGTTTCTTCTCTGCTCAATTTTGTCCCATGGTAGCTTGCATGTAGAGGCATCATGTGATCCATTTCTTTTGCAGTGAATACAATGTAAATCTGCCTTTTCTCCTTGAGAATGTCTGCCCCCCCTGCCTCTGAAGTATCTTCCTCTTCCTCTTCGTCCACCTCTTCCTCTTGTAGACTCTTGAGCAGGATATTTTTCTTTATTAGCCAGGCATACAGTCTCTTCTGAAGATTCAGGGACTGTCTTCTTTCCAAAGGCTTTTTCTCTTTCAGCAAACTTTTTCACAAGAGAGTCAAAGGTTATATCCTTGAGATTTCCATTTGCTTGCAAAGACTCAAGATAATTGGAGTATGTAGGATACAGTGCCTTGAGAAAAGCAATAAGAGATATATCTAGCTCAACTTTAGTGGATTTGATATCATGCACTATAGATTTTATTTCAGATGCAAGAGCAAGAGGGTCATTATTTTGCAGTTCAAGAGTGAAGAGTTTAATCATAAGTTGGACGACTTCAAATGCAGAATGTGAGTCATAGAGCTCTTTCAGCTTTGGTAAAGCTTCAAAGGCAGTTGAACATGTTGAAATGTGACGACTCACCTCCTTATTTACAGATGCTGCGATTAATGCATACGCTTTGCTGTTCTTGTTTTCCCAGATGGCGAGCTCTTTGTTTGATGTAGGCTTTTCTGGGTCACTGTCTCCTTCTCCGACACACTCTCCTTTCCACAACTCATTGAAGATGAGGGTGTGTTGTACCATCCGGGATCAGTCAGGATAGTTCTCCTTGCCAGTGAGAACTATTCCTATCATAGAGATGATTGAATTCATTCTGTAAAAATTTACTTCTGCTGATAGAAAAAGTACTTCTGCTGATAGAAAAAATACTTTATGCACTATGTTTCTTCAAATCCCTCCAATGTTTGATAAAAACATCAGCATTTCATTGAAATTTTATATACATATCACTTCAATGTATTACATATCATTTTAGTGCTTTAACTTCACAATGCAGCAGGGTAACATTGCCATTCAAATGATTTTACATGAAAAAACTACGCATGCCCCATTCAATACAGCATTTGGATTTATATAGAATGTGAATTATTCAGATTTCTTCTGCGCCTTCTGTTACGCTGTTCAATACCATTACACTGTTCACACTATTGAATCATTTTCAAATATCATCCAAAAACCGCACATATATCACCTCAATATATATCAATTCAAAAAGGTTCAATACGCAGTTCAACTCAAAATTCCAGCGTTTTAAATAAAAGAAGTGTATGGCATATACCGGGCAGTGATTGAAATATGGTGACATATCCGGCTCAATACATATCAGACAGACATCGTTTCAAATAGCGTTTCTTTACCATGTCAAACAACGTTAAAATATCAGCAACAATAGTCCGCTACCATGTCAAACAGCGTATGGCATATACCGGGCAGCTTCAAAACAGACAACGTTTCAAATATCAAACCATATATCAAACAACGTTTCAATATATCACCATATATTAACATCGTAAATGTCACTGTTCAAACAACGTTTGGGCCTCCAACGTTTCAATATATCACCATATATCATTACCAGCAATATATCACTGTCAAACAACGTTTAAAATATCATACCATGTCAAACAGCGTTTGATACCATGTCCGATACCATATTTTCGCTTGCGTTCTACTACCAGTGCAATAACCGGCGATATTTTTAGAGCTTTACAGGTCTTCCTTGTTAACTTTATCCCGATTGCAAATCTTTGTTAAGACCCTAACTGACAAGACTATCACTCTTGAGGTCGAGAGCTCTGATACAACGTTTCTCATACCTGTCAGACAACGTTTCTCATACCTGTCAGACAACGTTTCTCAGGCAGTGGAAAGAGGAGCAGAAGGCAGGCAGTGGACAGAGGAGTAGAAGGCAGGCAGTGGACAGAGGAGTTACAAGGCAAGGTTAAAGAAAGAACCTGGGACCTGTGCTCTGATACCATGTCAGGCCAGGAGTAACTCCAGAAAACTGATTCATTTATTCAATTAGCCAGCTATCTATTATATACATGAATGTGATCGTTCAGTTCATCTTCTTGATGATTGTTCACATTCAATTCCCCTAATCACTGAGGATTAGGTGTCAACATTTTCTGTCTAGATTCAAAAAGTATTTTCTTCAATTAGCTTATTGATTTCTATAACCATTGCAGCTTTGTCAACTATATGTAATGCTCTTAATTTTGCTGTTGTTTTTTATTAAGGAATTTGATAATCTTTTTGGCTTTTGGCACTTCCATCTGGATATGCTATTTACATGTATAAATGGCTACTTCAGACCCTTTGATTCCAATCTTCTACTACACAATAATGTGAATGCATTCCCCTATAGCACAAACTTCCTATATAATGTTGTCCCATATCACGTGTCTAGTTTCTATTAGGAACATATTACCTTTCAATTTGGCTTATAATTCTTTGATCTCATATTATGCCTCTTTATATTTGTTTTCCCACCTAGCATTGTCTTCATTAGTGTTTCCTTTTCTTTCAATTGTGTCTTGATCAATTACAGATCATTTTGAGTATTTTTTAATTCATCCTCCGAAATTTTAAACTCAATCATCACTCTCGTTAGCTTCTTTGTAGAGTCTTCTAAATCAGCTGAGGCAACAACATTGCAAATATGTTTTTTAATGGATTGTTCCAATTCTTTTACTTTTCCTTGAATATCCACAACTTCTTGATTCCTTTCCATTGAATATGTCATTAGCTACTCTTTTTCCTTTTCTACATGAGCTAGCTCAGCTATTTGAGCATGCTCTCTCCCCGACATTTTCAAAATTTCCTCGTAGATTGCATTTTAGACTCTATGTTTTCCACTAAAGTTTTGATGGCCTCTTTATCTTCTGGATTGACTCCCAACTTGATAATTAACTTATTGTATTCTTCATTTTGTAGGTGTAAAGCTCTTGAATTGGCCTTTCCTTGTTTGATTTTGATTGAAGCCTTTTCGAGAAATTTTATTTATTTTTATTTTTTTTTTATTTATTATTTTATTTTATTTTTATTATATATATATATTATATATATTATATAATATATATATATATATATATATATATATAATATATTTATATATATATATATATATATATTATATTATTATTATTATTATTTTTCCTTACTGATTGTTAATGAACGAGTTCATACCACTGTATAACGTCTCCCTTGTTTGCTTATGTAGGTTGATTTAAATCAAGCAATGAAATATCAACAACATTCAAGGATAAATCCACTGTTTTAAATTCAGACCCAAAAGGAAGAGACTAGACATTAAGATGCAAAAGAGTCAGTTTGAGATAGTTCCTTTCTAAATCCATACCTGAAAGTAATCTCATCTGATAAGAAGGGGTCGCTTGCATAGAGAGTTGAGTTGTCATGTCACTCCTTATTTTTTGGCTTCTTTCTTCTATTTTTTGATAATCCTTCAGTATTGTTTCAATTACATAAGGAATTCCTCCAACTGTAGATATTGCTAATTATGTAGAACTGAAAAAAGTGATGCGCTCATGATTTCCCAGATGCATATGGAAACCACGCTGACTAGAAGTCTCCTCAGTTAGTTTTGTCTATACCTCTTTGTCATTTTCTATCTATACCTTTGCTTTATTTTTAGGTTACACATCCTCTATTTCAATATCTATTTATTAAGTGAGGTTCCTTTTAGGATTTCTTTCTTCACTATAGGGATCTCAATATTTATTTCATGATGTGTTGGACTGACTAACCAGGTATCCTGATTTTCCATCTTCTCAATTTTTGGGTTACTATCATGGATATAAGGTGCAAAGCTAATGTTAAATCTTATATCAGAAATGACATGATATGGATCATATTTCTACTTTTCACCAAA
Organism: Pinus taeda; assembly: GCA_000404065.3. Classification (NCBI taxonomy): domain Eukaryota; kingdom Viridiplantae; phylum Streptophyta; class Pinopsida; order Pinales; family Pinaceae; genus Pinus; species Pinus taeda. The sequence continues at coordinate 76,959 of APFE031461058.1, forward strand.
CTCAAAATCAAATTCTTTGATCATCTCTTCAACCTTTTGGAGGACCTACCTGGAATTTACAATGAATGGGGTTACAACCCTTTACATATATCAGAAATGACATGATATGGATCATATTTCCACTTTTCACCAAACTCAAATCAAATTATTTGATCATCTCTTCAACCTGTTGGAGAGCCTGCTTGGAATTTACAATGAATGGGGTTACAACCCTTTCCAATTTGACCATGTACCTTGTTATCACTTAGAGGAAACCCGACTGCAGGAAAACGTCCAAGGTAATCTCAAACCTCTTTTAGGTTGAAACGCTGGCCCTTCAACCTGGAGAGGGATCTCTCCCTAAAACTCGACTACTATAGGTCGTTGTAGTAGTAGGTTTTGTAATTGAGTTATGTGGCCAGATTTAGTTTGTAGGATGAAATTTGGTTGGGCTATATGTAAAACACACCATTTGGCATGGAGTCTAGTTTTATCAAATGATGCTACATATCTAATGAGCAGGACACAAAAAGTATGGTAGCAATAACTCCTTTGACAACTTGAGAAATTTAGAAGAAGAAAACTAAAAGAAAACAAAATTATAGCTGATAGAAGCAACAAGTACTAATGATTGAGAAATACGAGAAATGAGCATGAATGAATCCCAATCTCAAGACTAAAGTTTCCATACATGAATAATATTTTCATAACATAGAAATAGTGGACAAGGAACTACAACAAATGAATTTTCTGCAAATGCTCATCAAAATTGCAATATATTTAAGATTTGCTCAAATACACCAAAATGCTAATGTTTTTACAATAAAAGACAAACTTTTTCCCTTTAAAATTGTATTTATATACATTACATCAACTGATCACAATATTATAGTTTCAAACTTAATTACAATAATAAAAAATATCAAAAAATTATAAGTTCATGCATGTGGGAAATATATTTAATTACATTAATTTTATTCTAAAATAAAATATCTGCTAGAAAATATGCTAACATATAGGCAAATAAAAGTATCTTCCGCATATCTTCCTCGAAAATAGAAACAAGTCCCTGATTAATAGAATTGAATCCTTGTCGGCAAACAGGTTCCTCTGCAAACAAGTTCAATCTTTCACCAAAAAATGCCATCCTGTTAGAGTTCTTTTCTCTCGGGCTTCCTGGTGAAATTTGCTAATATTGCCACTGTCAGCTTCTTTGGTTTCCTGAGTTGAAGATTTCCCTGACAGATTGACTGCCAACATTTATTTTCTGCTTGTTTTTTTAGAATTTGTTGATAGTGGGAATGTGAGCATTTCTTTTGCCAAAATTTGCTGACAACAGAGATGTCAACGCTCCCCTTCAAAATCTCTGACAATGGAGATGTCAACTTATGTTCTTGAAAATTGCTGACAGTGGGAATGTCAGCTTCTCCCTGCTATGTTGTATGTAAAAACATTGTTAAGCACACTGTTAGCAATAAAACTAAAAATGTTGTTTCTTAAGTGCATAACATTTTTTTTTAAATGACCCCAAGCCTTCTAGTCAAGGGTGCGGGCTGCTTTTAGAAGCACAACCACCTTCTCCAACCTCTGTTTCTTGCTTTGCCTTGTCTCCATAGGACCTGTTCATTTAGTTTCTTTGTCTCTGCTCTTATTAGAGCCTACAATATTCTTTCTATTGATGATAAGGTTCTTCAATGGCAGATTATCTACATCAATTACCTCCTTGGCTAGATCTGGGTTGCTTCTCAACTTTATTTTAAACCTTAATTTGTTTGTTGGCCTTGTATGGGGTCTTTTTCCTCCTTTAAAAGTTTCAAGCAATGTTTCCTTAGCTTGGGTCTCAACTTCGACCTCTTTGCCTTTGATGATCTCTAGAATAGTTATATTTGTAGGGGAGGATTCAACATGTAAACTCATGACCTGGGGAGAACTGATAGCAAAAGGTAAGTTTACAGGGGATGTGGGGTCTAGTTTACTAATCCTGACACTCTTTCTTTGGTAAACTTTGGGGATTTTAGGGCCAAAGGATGTAGAAGGGACCTTTGTGTCCTTTTGGCTAGGAGTTGGCTCAATAAGGGTCGTTTCTTGAGTCTTTCCCCCTGTTTAATAGTTTTTGGCCTTCCTCTTCGATTTTTAGGGGGTTGAGGTTGAAAACCTCCCTAAAATAGGAAGTGGCTCCAGGTTCTTCCTGCTTTGGTGAACTCATTTTCAATCAACAATTTAATGAAGGCTTTATGGTAGAAAAAATGGGGAGAAGGGTCGGTTCTGGCTCTAAAACAAGTTGCCATAAGTCTGAGACTCTCCAACAAATAGAAACAAGCGCTCATCCTAATCTGAACAGCTAAATGTGCAAGAAAATGGAAGTGATAGTGATTTACCTGGTTGAACCTTCCTTCGCATGTGAAATAATGTTGAGTAATGGAAAGCAGGTCATGCCATTTATCCTGTAGCGAGTCCCTCTGAACCCCAATTCTCCAATTACGATTCTTGATTTTTTCCCTCAGAAAGAAGGGCACATCAACCCCAGCCAACACATGGCTCCTAAAAACTCGTTCCCCGTCTGCTGGAAAGGTTGTCATTTTTGATATTAGCCAATTTGTAACAAAGAAGTAGAGCCCACTAACTTCCACCTAGTTTCTCTTGAAATTCTAAGCAAATGAATGAGCCACAACATCGTGGTAGTCCATGCAACTATGGAAGAACTCACTCCAATCGGCGTGCTGAAATTGCTGTTGGATATCGAGATAGATCATCCACAGATATGGAGCTTTGGGCTCGTCTTGATTAGCCTTGTCACCTTTCCCCATCACAAACTTTAGTTGGAAACGAAAAAACTGGAATTTGATCCTAGATCTTTGCGGGAGAAGTCGAATGAAATCTTGCCATATGTTACCAATTTCAGAACAAAATAACTAGACTTACAAAAAATCTCACCAATTTACAAAGTGAAATGAGTTTAATCGGTGGAAAGGGGAAATCATTACAATTCAAGGTGAATTCACGTTTTAAACCATGCTTAATCAATAAACAATATATAGATGGTGACAGAAAAATCAATGATTTAACATTACACTTACCCATGGCATGTTTGCAAACCTTATCATTGTCGCTGACATGGTCAACTTAATTCCAAAATTTAAATTTGAAATTCATTTTTGGCGTTGACAATCGACCTGTCAATTATATCTTGATAAGCCCGTTGTCAACGAATTTCTTCAAAAAACATTATTGGAACATTAAAGTGCCGAGAGTCCCACTATCGATGATTTCCCTGTTTATTATAACTAAAATGTTGACACTGAAATTGTCAACATTTTCTGAAACAAAAAAAAGTCTGATCTGCATGAAGGATCTATCTTATAAACTCAAGAGAAAATACTCTCATAAGGAAGAAAATTGGTAAGTGATAAGGGGGTACTTCAGCTCCATAAATTTTGATTTCTGTATACTCTTCAAAGACATGCCAATATCCCACCTTGGTATCTTTACTAACTTGCAATATTTCTTTCTCTTGAGGTAGAACTCTTGGTGGTTGAGAATTATTCAAGATGGTATAGACAATGGCCATAAATGTAGATAAATAGTAAGAAAAGCCCTCATTATTTTGTTTTCTTATAACAACATTTGTCCATTCCACCATAGATTTTCTTTGGCATTTAGAATCTAATGTACTCAAACCCAAATAGCTAAACTTATCAACATACAAATATTAAAAATGGACCAAAATAGAGGGGTGTCTGAAATAGCCATACAATTGAAAACTTTTAAATTGGAAGTTAATTGACTTAACCAAATAGGAGGAAATGTCTAGAACATTGTTTGATTGCAACATAATGATTAGAAATCCTGGGGCTTCGTGATTTATAGTTCCTATATCATCTTCACTCAGCAGGGATAAAATTATGGCCAAAATGGACTGTGCATCTTCATAAAATAGAGAAATATTGTAAGTTTCAACTGATGGAGGAAGTTGAGAATTGGTGGGCAGAATTAACTTAAATAGATTCTCCCTATTTTCTTTTGAAAGTTGACAGTAATTGGAGCGCAATGAGGTATCAGTAATTTTCACATAGTTTTCCACCGTGGGAAAGTTGAAGGCTTCATGAATTAGTTCAAATTTCATTTCAAGGAAAGTTTCGCTTGTCGAAGAGGATGAAATTCCTTTGTGGAAGAAATTAAGAGGCTAACTAGGAATATTCCCTTTTGGGGAGAAATCAGGTGCCGACACGTGGCAAGTCTGGAGGCCGCCACATGGCCCTGGAATGGTTATGTAAAATTTTGTATAGGTTTGATGGAATCAAACCCGTGACCTCTGGCAAGACAGAATAACGGTCTACCAACTCTTCTTGACGATGTTTCTTAACCTGTAATAGATACATTGCCTATTTGTTCTGTAACGATTGGAGAGTTGGGGGTTAGGACTTTCAATGGTCTTACCCGCCAGTGGTCCCCATAAAAAATGTTCACATGTCCTGACTTAACTGCTAATTGCAGCGCCCAACACACGGTTGCATGTTACTCTACCGCCATATGCGCACCATAAATTTAATGTAATGGCTCACCTCCAACAGTCAGCTTGGCGGAGTGGATAAATTTAGGCGGATATGCCATTTTATCCGGAGTTAAGTGCAGTTCACCAAATTTGGCAGAGTATCCCTAGGGGATATTGACTAAATGCACTCCAGGAGCAGTTTTTGACCAAAGAGAGTGAAACAAGAGGATAGATAGGCTAATTGGAGCCTTATGAAGCCAATGGAATAGTCCAGAGAAGCTGAAGAAGTCATCTTCATAGAGATTTTCATCAAGGGAGATTTTGGAGCTTAGGGCCACCAGGGGTTGGGGGCAGTTGTAGGAGCTACCAGTACTTGTTCTCAGTGAACCAATAGTCATTCCTAATTGTAATGAGCATTATGAATCCATTGAAGGGATTTTCATAAGCATTTGAAGACTTCTAAAGGCCGAGATGCTACAGGGAAGTTTCAGGCAACCTAGTGCCAACCGTGGAGGAAGGCCTAGTTTGGGGATACAGTGCTCATTTTGAGCAAATGATCAGTCTATTTTCAGTGCTTGATATGCACTAGAGACAATAGATGAGGTTTCGATGATAGATAAAGAATTATGAAGGAGTTAGTGCCATCAGGAAGCTCAACGTAGCTCAGAGCACTGATTGAAGGAATCAAGTCTAAGGGAGCTTAGATATGTTTGCAGAGTGATGACAGCTATGACAAAGATATAGATGGTATTCTAAGCCAATTGGTTCAGTTCAATAACCTTTGGAGTTAAGTTTGGAACTTGTAAAAGAAACTTTGCCATAATCCCAAAGAGCTAAATCAAGATGACAAAAGCTCAAGGAGATGTTGCCCACGATATTCAGGTGAACTCCTAGATTAAATTTGTTGTTGTGTGTTGATGTTTATTTGCTGCATTATATGGTTGTTATATGTGTTCAATATCAGCAGAAACAAATGGACTTAAAGCACTTAAATAGCTAAAAACAAAAGACATACACCTGTTTCAAGTATTTAATTCCGCAATTGTGATATATAAGCTAGATCATTTATTTGTTTAACTGAGTGGGAGGTTCTTGTAAGCATAACAAGTTATCAAACCCCCATTTTAGATCAGGTGGTATCATAGCAAGTTGCTTGTTAGACTTGAAAGGTGTTTAAATAGTATAAAGAATTTGATAATTTGATTGTTTGTAAATTAACTGTTTCTTAAGTTTATGAAGGAAGAAGGGATGAACGCATTCTCCTTACCCAAAGGACCTCAAGGAAACCCTTGAAGCACAATAGGGTTTGTTTGCAAAAGGCTGCTTGAATAAGAGTTCGACTCTACAGCCATTTAGTTTAGAAATTCTGTCAATAGATTTTGAAAGCTTTGTGAATTTTGTTGAAGTTCTTTTGTTCATTTTGATAATTATAACTTCTACAAGTGAGTTTTCAAAATCCTCCTCCTTCACAATATTCTTTGATGAAGACATCAAGCGAGACTTGTTCATCATGATGGATATGGTGAAACAAATGTATGAAGATGAAAGGAAGAGCACCAAGCTTCGAGAGTAGTCGAATTCCATGAGGGAAGAGACGCAGTTTCTTTTTGACAAGTTGCAGGAAATGGAGAGCCAACTTCAAATTTCAAATATGAACTTAGAAAGGATGCATGAGTTTGAGACACAACTCCTTGTTGCCAAAGAAGCCTTAATCAAGCATCAGTTTGAAGAAGAGGTAAGCAATCCTAGTTTTTCTTCAATTTCCTCTAAGAATGGTTTGTTGGTTCTTTTGAAAAACATACAAGAGGCATATGGTCCAAGTTGATGTCAGAAATGGGCTATGAAGGAAAAGGATTGGGCAAACATGCACAAGGAATTGTTGAGCCAATAATGGTTGAGGAAAGGCCTAAGTATTGGGTCTTGGCTATGGACAATCTTATGGAGAAAGTTCCAAAGCAACCATGAAGGGAATTGAAACAGTTCCGAGAAGGAGTTTCATTTTAGGTTGTCTACCTCAAGTTTGTAAAGATTGTATTAATGGGGAATGCAATTGTTTGAAACATACCTCACAAAAAGAAGGTGTTCATAAGCATGCACTCAAACAAGGGAGTTGTGAAAGCTCTAAAATCATTGAAGAGATTGATGGTGTTCTGAAGGGAGCCACTTCTTCATTCAATTCATCTTTTGATGAAGGAACCAACGATGAAAGAGAAAGGTATAAATCTGATTTCAATAACATTTCTTTTGATTATGTTAAGCATGGTAAATTTCCACATAAGCATTGGAAAAAAATCACATGTTCCTTTTGTGGTTTGGTTAACCATAGTGTTTCTAGATGTTGGAAGAAAATGGCTACCTACAGTAAACTTTTGAAGAAGAGGAGGTAAGAAGCCAAAGGTCCATTGGAGAAGGAAAATTATGCTGTAAAGAAGATGAACATGTGTTGCAATTATTGCCATAAGCAAGGACATATTGCTGAAAAGTGTTGGATTTGAATCCAACAATGCTTCCACGAAATTTGAAGAAGGTGGGAAAAGAGAATGGCAAGAATGGAAAGGAAGTTTCCATAATTGATGTGTTTCAGGATGATTCACATGTTGATGTCGATGTGCACTTAAAGGAAGCACCTTTGATGTGGATTGGTAAGAAATGGTTAGATTTCTTATCCGATTAAAGTTGCATGTCTTTTGATTTGATACATTTCTTTGCCAATGGAATGCAAGTTGCAGGATTTTACAAAAAAGGTGAATGAAAAAGTTGAGTATGAGACTCGCTTTATTGCAGCAAAATTATGATCATTTCAGCTTTGTAAGTACATTTACATATGATTGAGGATATTGTACTTATGATTGTGCTTGAGAGAAAGTTGAAGAATGGAATACATGCATGAGAATGTTATGTATGAACAAAGGAATGTTGATGATTTCATTGTATTTGAACATGTATGTGTAATTGACTCGATGGTTGATTGCTTTGTTTAAACATGCATGCAATGTCATATTGACTTGGAAAGGTTGATTTTGTCTCCAAGATTGGAAAAGGGAGATAATGATGAAGTGTTTCACAAGAGGTGGAATTCTTGCTACTTTGAAAAAGAATTGTCAAGTTCTTTTTGTACATGCTTGACTTGGAGAGTCAGTGGTTTGAAAAAGGTATGTTTTTGTCGGCTTGTGATTTAGTTGAACATTTTTACACCAACATGTAAGAGACATAGTGATGATTCACATGATGTGAATCTATGTCGTCAAGTTGTTTCTTGCATTATGTTGTTTTTGACAAGATGTCAGAAGAAGATTTGCAGCAGCAAAAGCCGCCATAGAAGTGGCTTGGTAAGAAGTGGTTTGAATTCTCAACACAACAAAACATACTTTCATTGGTACATATGAAAATTTCACTTAAGTATGCATATATTTATGATGTAATCTCACGTTTGTTTGAGCCACCTTTGGTCGATGATCAAGGAAGCGATGTTCAACTACCTTCTATAAACTTCTCAACAGAAATTCTAAATGAGTTCAAGGAAGACAATTCTTAACAAGAGGACGAGCGCATTAAGGAAGGGAAGCATTGCCTACCTTCGAGTTTTGGTTCAAAGGCACTACCCATGCAAGGCAAGTGTATGGAGGCTGAAAGAAGAGGGTGTTGTACTCTCATCTATTGTACAAATTAGTATATTAGTCTTTTGGGGTCCAAAAGATTCCTAATGGGGAGAAGTGACCAGATATTGATCAATGACCTTAGTGACAGCTCAAATTTCGAATTGTTCGAAAGAGTGTCGAACCTAAGCGACCAGATATATCTCATCTTCTTGATTCCGACACTGTGAATGGTTCGAAAAACTGATACTGTATGAAGGAGTTATCACCATTTGAAAAGTCTAGTAAACTGCAATTTTTGGAAATTTGACCAAGATTAATTTGGTTTTTGCAAAAATTAAAAAGAGCATACTCCAAGGAATATTCCCTTTTGGAGACCAATCAGGTTTCGACACGTGGAAATCCCAGAGGCCACCATGTGGCCCTGGAATGGTTATGTAAAATTTTGTATAGGTCTGACGAAATCGAACCTGTGACCTCCGACAAGACAAAACAACACTTTACCAACTCCGCTCGACGATGTTTCTTAACCTTTAACGGATACATTGACTATTTGTTCTGTAACGGTTGGAGAGTTGGGGGTTAGGACCTGATCCAGGTGGATATTGGTGGCCACCTACCAATTCCATCTGGACCCCCATCATTGTTTCTCTCAACATTTTTAGTTTCCTTAATTGTAGCACAACTTACTATTTTTAGCAGTTTTTCGGGTCCTGAACTTCCGGAGCCGTTTTGAGGCCCTAAACGACGTTTTTTGGGAAATCTGGGGGCAAAATGGGTCCATGGACCAATGTTGCCCTTCCCAAAGTGATAGTTCTCGGATAGATCCTTCTAACGAGCTATCATACGCGTCAAACGGAGATCGTATGCCAAAGTTACGACCCCGGGAAATTGATGTACCAATTTACCCAAAACGGGGCCCACAATTTGGCGTTTCATCTTCTATGGGTCGGTTTTGGAATGTGAAGGGTTTTCCATTGTTTCTCAATAATAAATAGGCCTTCGAGCCTCATTGTAACACAAGTTCGGAACAGTTCAGAGACATGTAGCCACACATCTCTTCTCAGAGATAAGCTACCATCGTCCTAGCTGGTTTATTTCCAATTCTGATTGTAAGCATATTTCGGTATTTTCCATTAATGAAATGAAGTGTTATTTCCGCTGCATCTCTTTATTTATGGTTATCGCATCTCTGTATTTATGGTTATCTCTGTAATCTATTGCGTTCCTATTTAAATCCGGATCAGTGGTATCAGAGCGGTCTGCTTTTTCTCGGTTTTCTTTGCATGTCCCCGACGAGGTCAGGATATAAGGAGTTAGGGCTTGAACTGGTTGAACCTTTGCAAGACCAGCCTCGAAAATCCCGACGTGCCTCCCATGGCGGATGAAGAAGAAAGACGAGGGGGACAGGAGATCCTAATCAAAATCTTGCTCGAAGGAAGCCCTCGGATTGCGGCAAAGGGAACGCGATGATGGACAGCTTTGCGCAGATTCCTCAGCGGCTACCTAGAGGTGACGCATCGGCTTCCAGCAGCGACTCTGGAAACGCCACGCCCTTTAAGGTACAAGTTAATTTTGAAATCCCCATCTTCGAGGGTAAAATAGACGCAGATGCCGTAGATAAATGGTTAAATCTGCTAGATGGGTATTTCTCTGTTCATGAGTTTTCAAGTCGGGAAAGATTGTTTTCGCTCTTCTTAAAGCAGCCCCCCACGTCAAGGACTGGTGGGAAACCTACTGCGAGCAGAAGGATGAAAACACAGGCTCACTATTTTCAGCTGCACCCACTTGGGATTCATTCTGAGATGCCATCAAGGAGTAGTACTACCCTGTCAAAAGCTATGAGGATAAATACATCAAATGGACCACACTGCGACAGGGACGAGACCAAGATGTGCCAAAGTTCACAAACATTTTTCATACCCTTCGCACACAGTTGGGTATCAAAGATTCTGAGCTGCATCTGGTACTCAAATACCGTGGGTGCCTACACAGATACATCCAGGAAGAGATGGAGTTCTTGAGCATCTCCTCACTCGGCACAGCATACCGATACGTTGTCAAAAGCGAGCAAAAGTTCAAACAGAAGAAGCGAGACTTTGGATCTGCAAATCCGAAGCCTAAAGGGCAAAGCCAAGGCGGGGTGACCCAAGACAACCCGTCAAAGCTGCAAGAAAAGAACAACACCACGAAGCCGAAGAAGGACTCATGAAAGTGGTGTGAGTTCCACAAGAGTCCCACTCATAACACAAGTGAGTGTCAGACCAAGCAGTCGTGGGTGGCCGAGCTGAAGGCTTCCGAATCAGATACATGTTTCGACCCTAAGCCAGAACTCGACAAGGGGAATGGCAAAGGGAAGCAAATCATTGATGCAAATCCCAGCACCACTGTTGCCACTGCCAAGGTCTAGAAAAATGAGCCCGAAGAGCCAGAGGAGGGGGAACGTCTTTTCCACTCACAGATGTGGGTGAAGGGTTCGCCGCTGCAATTCATTGTTGACAGTGGCAGCCAAAAGAACCTTATTTCAGCAGAGGTCGTGAAGCGATTGGGCCTACAACTACACCACACCTGCAGCCGTACAGTATCGGGTGGCTTCATGAAGGACGAGATCTCAAAGTTCGCCAGCAGTGCCACCTTCCCTACAGCATCAAACCATTCACAGACGAGGTATTGTGTGATTTTACACCTCTGGATGTTTGTGATGTATTACTAGGCCAGCCATACTTGTGGAGGCGACATGCTGTGTATGAGTCAAGGCCTCGTGCTGTCATTATTTCTTTGAATAATTCATTATACAGGATACCAGAGGTAGCCCCACCTACCGCCACATCCTTGATCACTGCTAAGAAAGGCAGCAAGCTCATATCACAGACCAGGAAATTCATCTGTATGGTTCACTCCCAAAGTAAGGGGAAGATCGTTGCTACATCCATGACTCCCGCAAAGGGTTCCTCCACGCAGCCGCAGCAGCAAAGGGATACGGTCATGACAGAACACAGGAACAACTTCTCCTCATGCACAGGGGTACCACACAAGTTTCAGGTGGGC
>APFE031461060.1:6889-22650 GCA_000404065.3 Pinus taeda
AAAGGGGGAGATTGTTGGCATTATGTTTCAAGTGTTGTCCTTGATGGCAACTCACTCAGAGGTTGGTACAGGCGCTCAGAGGTTGGTACAGGTGATGGCAACTTAATCAGAGGACAGATCTCAGTACAACAAGAGATATACGCAGGTTCATCAAGGAGAATCCGCGTATACACGCAGGTTGGATTCAGTAAAAGCGCGTACATGTGAAAAGTACCTTTGGTCCGTCGCAGTTAGTCCTTGGAAGTTGTGCCTATGGTTTTGGACCATGGTGTCTCGACGGACGTGTTGATCCCTAGTTTCGAAGTTGATGGTATTGGTTTGTTATGGTTTTGGACCATGGTATTGAGCAAGGCCTAAGGCTATATAAGGAGAAGATCATTAGGCAAAGAAGGTGTAAATGGAGTGTCTGACGGAGTGAGAGGATCGGGTATTGCTGGTTGTCTGTTCGGGAAGTTTGGCAAGGGTCGGATCTGACAGCGAAGGCATAAGTAATCATTTCTAGATCTGTACACGGGTTTCCTTTGGAGAAAGTACGTATACACGCGGTTTCGGTACAGTGTAGTAGTGTATTCATGATAAGGTTTGATATCTCAGGTTGCTGCTGATTCTGGTGGTTGTTGCAGAGTTCTGGTCTCTGGTTTGGGTTCTGTGTTCTTAATAACAGGGTTTCAGTGATTCAGTATTGGGTTGTTTAATGAATTATGATGCAAGCTTAAGTTGATGATTGTATTGCAGTAATGTTTGTTTTGTACTCCTGGATCCAGTCTGAAAATTGATGAAACGTGGTCCCTGAAGATTGTAGGGTCAGCACCTACGTACTAGTAAATGGATCAGCTAGTACAAGAGCTGAGGGGGTTGTAGCTCCCTTCCAGAAGTAGTTTGAAAATGAGAGAGGGTTGTAGCCCTCTGCAGGTTGTAGCCTGCATACTGGTAAAGGACTGCACCAGTATATTGTAAAAGAAGTTTCTCATTAAAGAAGAAAGAAACGAATTGCAGCAGGTGGTTTTCACCCACATTGGGTTTCCACCTTATATCATGGTGTTCATGTGTGTGGCTCTTGTGTGATGTCCTGTTCTGTTATACTGCACCTGTTTACTGTTAATATGCTTAATAATGTTCTGATGCATTCACTGAAGATTAAGCTAACTGAATTATAAGATCTCTGAGTATACGCTGGTTTCGTTAGACACAGTCGCGTGTATACGCTGGTTCACTTAATTGAAGTAGCGTATATGAATCTGAGTATGAAATTGAAAAGTTTTATTTGATCTGGTAATACTATCACCCCCCCCCCCCCCCTCAGTATATTCAAAAAATTAATTATGAGATCCTTGTATTTAAATCATTAAATTTAGTTCTCTGGTCAATTGCCTTATCCGTTAACTGATCACGGGTAATCAGATAAGGAGTGATATGCGACATTATTTGGCAAAATTGCTCTTACTATTTTGATAGAAGGGAAGTAAGCTCTAGTACCTCTTTGATGAATTCATCAACAGTAGGGACATATTCATATTTTTCCATGGATTCTTACAATTCTCAAATTTTCATGTTCTTCACAAAAATGTTTGTTTAATGGCTTATCTTTAACACTTCCATATTCTATTGCAATTGAGCGATTTGTTCAACAACTTGCTGGTTCACATTTTCGTTTTCAATTTGTAGTTGTTGCTCGCGCTGCATTATCTTCTCTTCCCTCTCCCTTAACAAAATGGATATCTTCGTAGCTTTATCCATGGTGGCAGTTGCATATTCCCCAGTAAAATGCAACATTCTGGTCAAGTTTTTAGCTAGATTGGAAGGAATATCCTTCCAGACTATGTCCATCAGCTCATTCTTAGGTGAGATCTCTGGTGTCTCTACCATCCTTTTTTTCCTCTATCTCCTTACTACATCCTTGTGAAGTGGGTTGTAGAACACATCTAAAGGAGGAATTTTAGTCACCTTTAGGACAATTTTTGATGTGGGTAAAGCAGGAATGATTTTTGTCTACTGTGAACTTGTCCCTTACTCATACATCAGCTCAGACTCTGTAATATTTTGGTTATGTGGAGGAGTGTGATATTCCGTGGTTTCCTGGAAATTTGTTGTCTTAGGAGTGTCTTGTAATTTTTAGTGAATTGGTCCCACTCTTGCTCCATACTACTTCTTTTGATCTTAGAATTGATATCTTTAGTTAGGTCACTTATGACCTACTTTTCAGGTGACCTCCTGCTTGATTTCGCTTTATTCTTGGTGTCTTGGGCTTTTTGTGTAACCAGTGCCTTCCATGTGTCCACTTGAGACTCTATGAAATAATTTGGTTCCTCGTTGTTGACAGTTACACTTGGTGTAGGTTTGTCCTTAGCTTTTAACAAATGCAATGGAATTATTTCATGCCTTTTGTTTCTGAATTACTGAAAGCTTTCAAAATCTTCAAGACTCAGATTGGCCCTTGCCCACTCGAACACTTGTTTGAATGATTCAACTGACTGTAAAAGATCTTCAGAATTATTAGCCTCATGGTTAAAGGGCTTAATATTCATTGCAGTACTAATATTATGTGGTATCTTGTCAAGATTGAATTTCCTCTTCGGCACAGTATGGAGCCTGAGGCTATCTAGAATTAGTGATTCCTTGGTTGCATGTTGAAATTTGCTAACGAAAAGGAACCACACTGAATGGGAAAGTATGGCCACAATGACTTTTTGTTCTCTTTTAGGGTCTTAGTGAAGCCTTTTCCCAGATTCTGGTGGGATATTTCTCTTGCTAATAGCTTATCAGGGACATACAAAGGGAGGACATGTGGGTTCGCTATACTGCCAAAAACCCTGATGTATGTAAGCCATTCTTCAACAAAATACTTGCCTACTACGAGAAGGTCTGTAGCAACCTCTTTGGGAAACCCCGGGGCTTTCTTATTGAAGATCAATTTATGCAATGTTAAAATAATAGCATGGCATACTTTATAAAAATGATGTATATAATGGGATTCCCCAATCTGTTTATGGCTAAGATGGATAGGGTAGGGGTCCTGCAAACTCCATTTCCAACCCATGTTTGGAAATTTAGTGTAGAAACATATGACATCCATGATATATGCACTGAAATAAAATGGAGGAAGGTTCTCTGTGGAGGAGGATCTCTTCTAACAATACTCGGAGATTGTGGTGGCTAGGTTATTAGATAGGATAGTGGCCCAATTCATTATGTGGGAATTGACATAGGCATCAACTAAAGGAATCCATTCTATGGAAAACTTAGTATTATGAGTTAATCCATATAGCCTGCATAACATAGAAGCTGCATAGTTGTATGGGTTTGCCAAAGAGGCTACGTGATACATACCATTTTTATCATATTTGAACTTGTTCTCCAGTACCCTCCAACCCTGGATCATTTTGAAAGGTTCTTCATTTTTCTTTGCGAATTTGGCAAGGTATGACTTGTTATAAATGTCCCAAGGGTCAGGTATATGATACATTTTCTTTAGGTCTTCAACTTTGAATAACCCCATGAGCTCCATCCTTGAGTTCTTGGATTTCCTGTCTTAAATACTGAGATTTTTCCACCACCCACCTAATCATATCAGTATATGGGAGTATTTTCACTCTCGCTCCTATTTTTTGAAGGAAGAAACAAGAAACATATTTGAATTGGACTCCCGAAGATTTTATTGAGTCATTCATCATCTTTATGATAGTAATTTTAGGACGTTCATCTTCAAGCTTTTTGTATATGACTTCCCATGGTGTCGCTCCTCCATCACCGTTTCAAATGGTATTAGTGAATATAGACGACATTTCTGATAGCTCAGACTCTGTAATGCTCTATTTCTTATGCTTTTGCATCACCTTTTGCAATGACATGTCTTTTGAAGCTTGCCTAAAATGGAAGAGATATATCAGAACAGACGATGCAGGGAAATTAAGGCTGAAAGCGCTCTTAAATGACTTTGAATCGTGGGAATATTTTGAATGAGATATTTAGCATTAATTAGCCATAACTTGAAACTTCATTACCTCTCCTCAGGTTGCTTAACATTAATTACCCTGCCAAACCAATTATTATCATATTAAAACACAGTAATTTCCCATGCTTCATGGTTTATTCTCGCACCGCAACTTTTAAATGTTGTAATATAGCATTTCCTAGAGATAATGCGAAATGTGATTGTGAAAATTTCAATATCGCATTTTGCAAATCATTAAAGGATGACACAATGACATGAATTATTTATTTGTGACTTTGGGAGGTGTGATTGCTTGTTCTCAAGGTGTTCTGATCAGAACATCGCAGCAGGGGGCCTCATCACACATCGCATTCCAGGATTTTCTTAAAGATGTTTATAATTATCACGTGGAAAATTGTGAAATGCGATAAAGGTCCTGTTAATACCTAAATCTTCCTTAGGCTAAAGGAAGGCAAAATTCAGGGTAACCACAAACCACGCTCAGTCTGGTAGCTAGCCCTACCAAAACAGGAGAGGGCTCTCTCCGTGTCATGCTCAGTGAATAAATAAACAATATGGTCTGATATGACTTACAGTGAATATTGATTTTAGGCTAGGTAAATAAATATGGAAACAAGAAGCAAATTTTGATAAATGACTAAGTTTCTAGGATGTATGGGACCAACGAACAGCAATGAGCAGAGAATTTAACACAAAGGCACAGATTACTTTGTGAGGCAAGACAGGCGGAAAGTCTAGCAATTAAATTTGAAATAATGCGGAATGGAACGATTGTTTAGGAGGGTGAAAAGGGCATCGACACATGAATCCTTTTCAACAGAAGAAGAACACATCACATGAAACTTTCCCACACGCAAAGCAATAAACATGAATTCTACCTTATCTTACTTAGAAAATTTCACTGGAAATGAATATGAATGAACTGTGAAACATAACGAAATACATATGAAACATAAAGAGAACACATTTTCTACACTCACACCACATGAATCTCATGAACCAGAGCCGTTGCCTTTCATTAATTCTCTGTCAAAATATACAATGAAGAACTGAGTTTCTCTCCCACAGTCTCCCAGAAATTACAACCAACCTTTTGAAAATAGTTTTGCATACAATAAATAGTCTATGCCATTGGGAAATATAATGACCCATGGTTGGGGAGTTTTTCAAATCATTACAAAATGGAAATGGAAAGCCAACCATTAGTGACAGGTGTAGCGTTACAAAAATGACAAATTGCTTGGGTGACTGCTCGCCTTCCTTTGCCACTTGGATAGAAGCCAACCTTGAGTGAAAATACTCTTTAAAATTTACCTTAGGTGCTGAGAAAAATGTAGTATAAATGAGCAGGCCCACTTGGAGAAAGTCACGAATCGAAATGTCGCGGAGCGGAAGTGATTTTGGCAATTGGGTCTATATGCGCCGCGCCAAGAGCTATATGCGTCGTGCCAATTTGGAGGTGATTTTGAGGTACCTGCTTGAGTCCAAATTGTGCCCAAGTGTGCTTGTTGGAAAGAAATTCCTGTCTGCTTTCTAACCCAAGTGGAATTTTTTAATTTGGTGCTCATTTGCCCCTCCAAAACTTCATTCTCCCAAGACTACTTCCTGTGTGTCAAAATAGGGGCAGAGAGGTCATGTTTTGAGTATTTTTGACCTCCTGGGGACCCAAAACTTGCCCAAACTTCTTGTCCATGCACCAGCAGTAACAATTTTTCATGTTGAATCCAAAAATGGAAACCATTTGTGATTTGGAGCAACCAAGCCTAAGCGTCGTGCCAGTGGCGCGACGCACAGGGAGAAAAACCCTGTTTTGTGCCCAAAAATTTGTCACGTGACCAAAATTGCCCCAAATTTTTTGAAATTTGAGTTGGAGGTTCCCTATGAAGTGCTAAGCTAGGCCACAGAGGATTCAGCCAAGATTCAAAGCCGATCTTGTTCTTTTTGCCTCTTTTGTCTCTTTGTCGCTCTCCCCAATTTCGCCTTCAAACTCCTTATCTGAGCCTTTGAACTCATGTTCCATGCCCTGTAGTGATAAACCATCCACCTCAATATGGTTTTGTCCTTGTCGGCCTTCTCTAACAGTCTCTCAAGGTGGACGTTGATACGCTCGAGCCAAGACTCTCGGTCATTGTTAATCTCTTGCTCTAATGGAGTGAGCTCAATCCTCCTATGTTGGGCAGCTTGGCGATTCTCGCAGATGTTTTACAGCTCCATGATCTCATGCTGGTCTTCGAGTTGTTTGTTCCTCTGCTCCAAATACCTGGTAATCCACTTAGCCCTCTCCAAATTGAGAGACAAGGCTTGGATCTCCGTTTGCTGCTCCTGAATGGTCCTCCTAAGTTTGGCACTCTCCACATCTGTATCATCATCATGAACGAGGATGAAGTCTACCTCTCGTTCACCTGATGGCCCCTCGTCATGCATGGGCCTCTTGCCCTTGTCCTGTACCTGTGTTTCTAATTTCGAAAGCGAGGCCCCTTCCACCCCGGGTGGAGATAACACTCGCTTTGCAGCTGCAAACAAATGTCTACTGCCTCTCTGATAAGTGATGAATACTGGCATAGTAGTGGTCTCATGGTGCTCATACTGATGGGAAGGACCACCTATCTCATGTTCAACCTCTGATAATACCTATGAAGTGCTGAAGAGGTCACGGGAGATGAAGTCATCCCAAGTAATGCCCTGTAATCCCAACTGATGAACCACCAAAATCTTAATAAGAGCAAAGTGATAAACACTGTTAAGTTGTTGCTGAGGGGTTTTGTGTTGCATGAAGGTGTTCATCCTTTCTATGTTCCTGCAGATGAAATATGGGATGTTCATCATCCGTACCCTGGTAAAGTGCATGAGAAGCCTGATGTGATAGGCATATAGATGAGAGAACCTCCCTTCACAGCTGAAATACTTCATGATCAACTTCATGGGTGGAGCATATTCATATTTCAGATATCGGAATGGAAAATCCCTTTGGAGCTACCTCAAGAAACTGGCCTTAATGTAAGGCTCATAATGCTGTCAATCAACCTTTTGTTTCTTATGCCATGGTTCTCCAACATTCAGTATGCCGGTTGCTAATGAGACAGTTTCAGGTGTCAATGTGAAGGTGACCCCGGCCAAGATAAAGTGATCTCCATGTAGGTGAAGCACAAAAAGATGGGCCAACTCATGATGAACTCGAACACTAGCCACCTTTTGACAAAACTCTGAACATGACAAATATTAGAAACATGACATAGCAAGAGGGAAGGCCTGTAATTCTATGAGAGTGGTTGGCTCATCCCTAACATGTTTGCCACTTTTGTGATGTCTCCGAGTAGCCTGTTCTTCCGAGGATGAATCACTTTGGGTTTCCATCTCATACTCCGATGAATGCTCAGATGCCATGACTGTTGTATATGGACTGTGCTTGGACTGCCCTTTGATGATGGTAGTGAAACTATGTGATGTTGTGATCTCTGCCACCAAGGGGAACAATGCAAAAAAGGAGTGTTAGGAAGGGGAATAATGTGATGGGATTAGGGGTTATTGGGGGGGAATTCTATTTAGGGACATGTAGGAGGGTTTGGGGATTTTATAAGGTATTTTGGGGTTTTACATTGACCAATGAGTGAAGGGGATAGGGAATAGGGGGTTAGTAATGTTTTAGGGTAGGGAAAGATGGGAAAAATGGAATAGGGGGAAAGGGAAAAATGGAAAGAAGGGGAAATATGAGAGGTGAAAAAGGAGCCTTGTCATCAACACAACAATTTTGCAACCCTAGCAACAATGGTTTTGATGATTTCAAGTGGTAGGGTTTATGAGTTTTTATTGCAACTATACACGGCCATAAACCATTATCATGTTCACAAAATTTGATGAGAAACCAAGATTTAGACCCTACCTGGCAATTGGAAGGGATTCAAAGTGATTTGATGCAAATTTGGCACAAATTCAGGGCTTTGTGGGTGTGCGCCATGCAGCAAACCTAGTGCGTTATGCTCTGTGTGTGCGCCGCACCCGTGTTAATTTAACACTGTGGGGTAGCGCTCTGTGTGCCACGCTCCTCTGTCTGTGCGCCGCACCCTTGAAAACGACTCCAACCTCTCCTAAAATTCGTGCTAGTTTCTCACAAACACTTGGCAATGTTTCTCTCTATCCTTAGTGTCCACAATGACATTGTTTCTTGTGGGAATCCTATATAAAGACATTGGAGTCATGGGTTTAATTTTTTTTCTTCAAAACCCACTTTGATAATGTTTTTATTTTGGCACTTTTTCCTTGATTTAATGCAACTCTATGTTTCACTTTTCCCTTTGAATTTTTAGCTAAAATGATGAAATTTTTGGCACTTTTTGCAGGGGTTGCATGACATGTCATTTGGCCAAGGAAACCATGACTGCACATGAAGAGATCAAGTGGAGATTTTTTTGAAAATTATAACAAATGACACATTGTTTGACTTTTCTTCAAAACGGTCGTAATCTGTCAACATGACGATGAAAATCTTTAAATCATAACTTTGTAAGGGCCTCCCTCTGGCCTGCATGGCTTTATTGGACATGGTTGAAGACCAATTTATCTGATCAATAGACCTAATGACTGAAAATGACTCTTGTCCCTTAAAAGATCAAACATTGACTGTCATGGACTTTAGTGAACATTGATGAAAAGACCTAAGGTAGCAGGTGCCAGACATGAGGGGAAATGACTAACAAGACCTTTTCTGTCAGATTATGGCATGACCCTAGCAGAATGCAGTTGAGTGGATGGAGCGAGACATCTAAGCATGAAATGCAGAAAGAGTTTTCACCTCTGACGGAGGATTAACAAGACCGACTCTAACATTGGCTCCAATAGGGGATGGTAGCTCCTTGGAGGTGCCAAGAACAACAGATCTCTGGAAGAGCTAGACAGTGCCTTCATCCATTGGGCTATGGAGTCATTATTTCGACAAACAACACAAGACTCTGACTCAATTATGAAACTAAAATGACCAAAAAACTTACTCAAATTTGATATTGAAATGACTTGAAGACTAAGTTGACAAACTTTAACCAAACTGATATAAAATGGCATTTACAGTGATAGTGGAAGCAGCGTCAATAACTCAGAAATGGTACCATTTGAGCATCCGACCATTTATTGGCCCTCCTAGACAATCTTCCCATTTCATTTCCTTTAGAAGAAATGCATTTTGACCTCGATATGCTACAACCTTGAAGGGACCTATCCAGAGATTCTCAAACTTACCATGCTTACCTTTTTCCTCATTCCTTGCATCCCACTTCAGCACCACATCATCCAACTGAAATTTGTCCTTCTTTGCTTTCCTGTCATAAATTTTCTTAATCTTCTCCTACAACTTGGATTTGTTCTGGAAGACTTCTTCTCTGGTCTGCTGCAAGTGGACAATTTGATTCAACCTTCTCTGCATAGGATCATCTTCACTCCTAGCCTCCTGAAGAAGTTTGACTACCGGGGCTGCGAGAGAGGCAGGAAACACTGTATCAACTCCATAAACAAGCTCAAAAGGGGACATACCAATCAATTTCTTCTGACTGACCCGATCTGCCCAAAGTGCATTGACCAACCTCTTATGCCAGCTCTTCTTGTTTATTTCCAGCAGCTTCTTAATGATGTTGACCAATGATTTATTAGAAGAATCCACCAATCCATTGCCTTGCAAATGATAGGTAGTTGAGTGACCCAAAATGATGTGATATTTATGGCAAAAATCTACCATCCTTTTTTATTTTAAAGCTGCTGTGTTATCAGTGATTAACTTATTCGGGCAACCAAAGTGAGACAAGATGTTATTTTCAAGGAATGAAATAATTACCGCATATGTAGCTTGTCTGGTGGGAATTGCTTCGATCCATTTCGTGAAATAATCTGTTGCTGTGAGGATCCCATCTATGCTGACCGGAAGAAGCGGGATGAATTTCACCAATGAAATCCAACCCCCATTGTTGAAAACGGGCACTCACTTCAATGGGCTTGAGTGGTAAAGGCTATAACTTCTGCCTCCCCTCAAAAATCTAACACTTATGACAACTCTTGACCATCTTATATACATCAGCAAATAATTTCGACCAATAGTATTCTGCTCTCAGGATTTTATTTGCTGTTGATTTCCAAAAAAGGTGACCACCACAGTCTCCCTCGTGGCAATCCTCCATGACCTTCTTTGCTTCTTTTTCCACCAAACAATTTAACAGAACGCCACTGGGATCTTTCCAATAAAGTGCAGAATTTAGAATGCAAAACTTGGTAGCCTTCAATTTGAGTGTTCTAGCTTTGTTTCAAGTCATGCCGCGCAGTGGTGACAAATTGTTAAGCACATATATGATATTTGAATACCGCGGAGAAAGAGCAAACATTTCAGATACCTGAATTGATGATCCTTCATCATTCTCATCGGACATAGCAGCGATCAGATTTATGTCTAAGGCGTGTGTTGGATACCTATACCAATAGGTTTCATATTTTGTGATTGGAAAATTCAAGTGCCAAATATGATCTACTTTGCTGCTACAAAGGTTCCATATTTGCAAGGAAAGACAAGGTGTGTACATGCCTTCATGCCTATTAAAGTTTTGATGGATGACCCAACAGTATAATTTGGATCATGCCATGTTTTCAATTTATGTTGTAGAATAGAGAAAGAAATCTGTCCAAACTGTTTAATCTTAGCAGATCATTAGTTAGGCAGAGAAACTAAGGTTCCCAACTGCTTAATCTGGGGCCTTGGAAGAAATAAGGGTAGCGCTAGATAGGAAATGAAAGCAAAAAGCCAATGGAAAAGAAAAGGCACATAAGGGGTTTGCAAGTCCAAGTGCACCCTCCAAGAAGAAACAAAAAATGCTAGGCAAAATAGTTGGGCAGGTAGATGGGGTTGCAGAAATGGTGTTCCTTCCAAGATGTACTTTGCTAACCAAGTACAAGCAAAACAACACAGTGGAGCATGTCTAACTTCCCTTTTTCCCTTTCCCTACCACTCATTACTAACATCCCTTCACAAGTTATGTTCATAAGAGAGACTCAAGGTTTTATGTTGGTTCTTATGGCCTTTAGAAGCCACATTTCTTGCGTAAAGTTCTTTTCATTTTGATCTACTATTAAAAAACTAAGTTCTTCCCAGGAAAACTTAGTAATACCACTCTTCATTCACCTTCTCCCTCCATATTAACCTCTAACTCTATTATCTAGCTCCCTATGCTTCACTTTCCCTACTATTATAACACCATGGTGTATAAACCCTAAACAATGTATAAATATCCCCTCCTTGGCATTATAGCCATAAGTTTCACTACTAGGGCATTGGATTAACACTTGGTTAAGTTCAAGAACCCAAGCCAAACCACTTTTCTCTATCAGAGCCTACCTTCATAGCCATCTCTCCATTTTGCCTAAAAAACCCTTTTGGTGAACCCTTATACCCATTAAAAGGCAAAAATACGATCAAATCCACTTTCCCCACCTTATCCTAAGGTCGGGAGCCATTATGCGCCTTCTTCATAAAATTTTATTAAACCCGCCTATCCTAAAGTTTTGTCTTCGATATGTTTTATGCAAAAAATTTCATGAAAACCTTCATTTTCGCCTTTTTCTAAAGTTGTCGGGTGTATTCGGGCTTATAAAAGAAAACATTGAAAAACCATTGAAAATTATTGATAACCCGAAGGGTCCCGCCAGGCGCAGTTACCAATAAATACTATTATTTTAAGCCGCCCGTTGACAGTATCTTCCGTACAGTTTGCTGGCCCGATATCCGTCCGATCAAGCCTTTCCAGATCTATGGTCATCGAGGATTTCGGAGGGGCCCGACATCCGACAGATAACCACTGTTGACCATATCTTCCGTGCATATCCCCTGCCCGATAGCCGTCAGATCTCGCGCCTTAAATCCAACGGTCGTCGTGGATTTCGGAGGGGCCCCGACGTCCGACAGATATCGTCCGATATCTGTCAGACGATGATGTCACGCGGATCCACGCGTCGCTCCCAAAGTCCATCGGAGCCCCCTCTGACAGATTCCTCGCCGTATAGGAGGGGGCTTTATATGAAGACATCTGTCCACCTGCGTAACCATCCCTCTGTCCAGCTGCATAACCATCCCTGTTGTCCCTTATGTCAGCGCCACGACTGCGCACCCTGTCCACCATTCGTCCACCTGGTCGCCACCTCACCGCCCCTGTGGCCCGGTCTTAGGCCGCTACGTCACCCGATGACGTCCTGCTGATGTCATCCAACCCGGACCCACTTGCTGAGGTCATTTAAAAAGCGCGCCAATAAGCCAAAAAATCCATATTTTGCCAAATTTACGTGTTTTTTTGCACTTTTTTTATAAAATCACCTCTGCACTCTCTGCATGCGCGTTACGACGAAGAATTCGCCAACCGATTCGAGACCAACCACAGAGCTTCAGAGTGCGTGCCCAACTGTTGTTCCGACCCAAGCAATCCTCTAAACAGGTATTTGTCCTTTGAACCTCCCTGCAAACCTGGTTTTTTCTCTGTAAATTCTAAAAACACCTGAAAACAGAAGAAGCCTAAAAGGTCACCATAAAACCACGTATACCCAGCTCCCTCTTAAAGAATTAATGGTCGAATTTCACTAGCAGAGCTATTTCAGACTGAATTTTCAGTAAAAACCCTCTTTCCTTTCGCGCAGTCGTGAAACGGAAATCCATAACCTACTTTCAGTTATCAGAACAGGCCTACTAAACGCGGTAAATTGTTGCCTCAAAGAGCTAAACAGTATCCCAATTGTTGTAGACCTACCCTGCATTCTTCAAAATCTTCCTTTCTCAGGCAGCGCTTTTCTTATTTGTCAAGCAGCATTCAAACAAACATGCAGACCTCAGAAGTGTCAGTAGCCCTGAATGTTGCTCCTCTAAATGCCCCCCAGAGAGAGCTGGAGTGGCAAGATTTGGCAGACCTAGACTACCAAATCTCTGAAGACTCCTTATCGAAATGCAAATTCCACATTCATTTGTTAAATGAACTCAAAACCAAGCATAAGGAGGGGACAGACATTCTAGGTATTTGGGAGTCCTCCCTCCCAATTTTCAAGCTCACTCAAGTCAACCAATTCCCTGACCTGATTCACTTATGTGCTGTCTGCTATGACCCCATGAGGAGGGCAGTGCTTGACCCTACAGGTGCAGTAGTATTCTACATGACCCCTGAGGCCATCAGGGAAATGCTGCAGTTCAAGACACAGAAAAAATTGGTCCCTTTGTCCCTAAGGGACCTGATCAACCAAGGAGCCAAGATATTAACAGATGCACAGATTTTGAAGCTAAATCAACTTTTCATTACAAACTCTGACACAGTGCTGCATCCTCCCATTTTTGATGGCTACCTCAATCAACTGGGTGTAGACCTGGCATACATGATTAGCTCAGTTTTGGGATACAAATCACTAGAGTTTATTGATGAGACTGTATTAGTGATGATGACAATGTTTTCCCCTGGCAAGACTCCTATCTGCTATGATTATGCTACATACATTTCAGACAAGATGCATCAGCAATTTTTGAACTTGTCCACGGAAAGAGTGTTCAGATACACCTCATACATTTACCACCTCATCCTGTACTACCAACATGAGAAGTTCTCCTTTGAGATCAAGAGAACTGATGCAGCGGGCAATCCAAGGTCAGTGGTCTACTGGACCTCAGTCTTTCACCTCCTCACATACTCTCCATACACATACTCTGAGTTCATAGACCTATTCATCCATCCAGCCATGTCTCTATTCTTGACCTCACCCCCTCCAAGACTGACTGATGAGATGCAGAGGATTCTGCAGCTATCCAGTGCATACAGCATAGGGGATTGGTACTTTTACCAACACTATACTGTGATCAGAATATATGGGTGTGAGTTGCGCCCGTACAGATTGCCTAGGTATGTGCCTATGAGACTGTTTGCCTTAGAATATTTCAGGCAATTTGGCAATGCCGATATGGTGCACTTTGCAGGCAGGGGCAAGAAGGCACAACTTAAAGTAAGAAATCAACTCGGCCACTTTGTCTTAAACAAAAGGGAAGGTTGGAAAGATGCTGACAGGAAACTAGAAGGCCTTGGCCTAAAACAAAGCTTCCTTTGGAAGCCTTATGACCCTAACATGTCCATATCCTTGAGAAGGCAGAAATACAAGCTCTCCAGCTATGAACATGTGAGCATGCCCTACATTCAAAGACATGCCAACCAACCAAAATGGAGAAGGAACACACTGGAAGAACCAGTTACTCAGGAAGAATTAGTTCAAAGGGCCAGAAGGCATTTATTAAAAATGGCTGACTTAGAATCTCCTTCTCAGGTACTTACTCTGCCAAAGCCTCAAGCAGGAGCAACTACTTCATCTTCTACAACACATCAAGGGGCAGTGCAAACCACATACCAAGATCAAAGCAAGGGCAAGGAGAAGGTTATGGAAGAGCCACAAGCACAATAGGGCCAAGAGCAGCCACCCCAACAGGAACAGCAACAAAAGGACCAACAGGGTCAGGGGAAACAAACACCAGAGGCCCCAATGGCCACCCAAGAACAGCCAGTGCAAATGGCACCCCCAAGGCAGGATTCAAGGATTGACTCTTCCATCCTCCAGACCCCTCAAAGGGAGGATGTAAGCAGAAAAAGAGATAGGGAAACTCCCCTTACCTCATCACCAGAGAAGAGACAAAGATTAAATCCCTTCTCAGAAGAGGAAATGCCAAGCATGGAAGCCTCAGCCAGCTCCTTTCAACAGGAGCAAGACAGGGCAACATTAGGAGAAGTGAGCTCCTCAGGACAGAGGAAGGGAGGAGAAACAAGCATTAAACAGCAATTCAAAGATATCAAGAGAAGGAGTGAACCAATAAAGATTCAACTCTACAATCACCTGCTGAACATGGCTCCTACAAACCAACAAAGGCTCATGTATGCCTTTGATACACAGGAGGGGAAAATGGTGATGCGCCACTTCACACCAACAGTGCAACAACCATAATCAGCTGCAGACTATATCAGAACCAATTTGTAGGTCCTAGCAAAAGACATCCACCCAATGGATCAAATTGAGCTCCATAAATAGACGGGTGAGATGGTCTATGCCACATTGGCTGACAAGACCCTGGTCAACTACAGGCTACAGAATAGCCTGAACAATATTGTTGCACAGCTTGAATTGGAAAGGGCTTCCTCTCAAGCTAATGATAACAGGATCAAAGCATTGGAAGAAATCATAATAGAGTTTGGGCATGATCCCAAAGATGTTAAGGCTGTGCAAGAAGTCCTCAGGCTAAGGGATGCTGATATGGCAGCAATGAAAAAGAAATTAAAAATCCCACCAACTCTTCACCCACAAACAGAAGAAGTTGCCCAACAGAGGCAGGAAAAGGAAGCAGCTTCTCTACTAATGACACTATACAAAGATCTCATCCAAACTCAGGAAAAGCTGCAGGAGTCAGAGGCCACATTAGAAGAAGCATTGCAGCAAAAGGAGGCAGGGCAGACCTCACAGCCACCTCCAGAAACAATAAACCTTGAGGAAACCCCTCAAGACACTGCCCCTCCCAGCCAACAAGTGCAGAAAGCAGCCCCAGACACTTCAGCACCAACTACCTCAGCACCAACAACAGAGCAGGTTGAAAGCCTTGACATGCAGAAGCTGAGGAAAGAAATTCAGGTCTTGGAGTCCCAGATGTCTGAGCTGAGCCAAGCCCAGGACAACCTGGCAAAAATAAATGAAAAATATGACAAATCAAAACAGAATGTGGCTGAGAGAGAGAGGGAGGTAAAGGCCCTCAAGAAAAGAATTGCTGAGCTAGAAAAAGAGCTCA
>APFE031461067.1:0-10023 GCA_000404065.3 Pinus taeda
TGCAGGCATTCCTTGGAAAAATCAATTTCCTAAGGAGATTTATCCCAAACGTAGCTGAGCTATTAAGACTGTTAAGCAACATGTTAAAGAAAGATTCCAAGTTGAAATGGACTCTAGAGGCCAAGCAAGCATTTGAGAGTATTAAAATTGCACTAACCCAAACTCCGGTCCTCACAAGCCCGCAGTTTGATAAGGATTTTATCATCTCTTCTTTCGCTTCAGAGCACACGATAGCTGCTGTCCTTCTGCAAAAGGACGACCAAGGAAATGAAAAACCAATTGCATTCTTTAGCAGAGCCCTTAGAGATGCCCCTTTAAAGTACCAAATCATGGAGAAACAGGCCTATGCTCTCGTTAAGGCAATCAAGGATTTTCGAGTTTACATTTTATATTCACATGTGATCGCCTATGTCCCATATGCTATCGTAAAAGACATATTAACTCAAGAGGGACTAGAAGACAGAAGAGGAAAGTGGATTGCTAATATCCTTGAGTATGACATTGAAATAAGACCCACTAAGCTCATAAAGGGACAAGGTTTAGCCAAACTGCTATCTGAAACCAATTTGCAAGCCTTAGACATTAACCAGTTGGACAATGAACAGGAGTTGGTGACTCCACAGATCAGTGAGACCTTTTTGCAATCCCCATGGTACGTTGATATTTGTTACACATTGTTAAAACTGGGTGCTCCTCCAGGATTGTCCAAGACCAAAAAGAGATTTTTACAAATGAAGGTGTCAAAGTTTTGTGTCATAGATAGTGCTTTGTTTTGGAAAAACCATGAAGGAATATTTCTGAATTGTTTAAATGTCAATGAAACTGACCATGTTGCGAAGGAGTTCCATGGAGGGGACTATGGAGGGCATTTATATTGGAAGTCCACTACTGACAAGATCTTAAGGGCGGGTTTCTATTGGCCCTCTTTGTTTGAAGATGTAAAAAGGTTTGCTGCCTCATGCCACAAGTGCCAGATCTTCGAAGGCAAAATAAAGTTGCTGCCCTTGCCCCTTAGACCCATCTCAACCGAAAAACCTTTCCAACAATGGGGTCTTGACTTCATCGAAGAAATACATCCCTCTTCCTCAGGCCAGCACAAATGGATTCTTACAGCCACCGACTATTTCACCAAGTGGATTGAAGCCATACCATGCAGGCAAGCCAATGATTCCACCATTATCCAATTTCTCGAAAATAATATCCTCTCCAGATTTGGCTGCCCTGAGAAAATCATTACAGATAACTCTGCTGCCTTCAAATCCAAAAAAATGATTAATTTTTGCCATAAATTCCACATCACCCTGGGCCACTCCACAACCTATTATCCTCAAGGCAATGGCTTGGCCGAATCTTCCAACAAAAGCCTAATTAATATCATCAAGAAAATGCTAGAAGAAAACAAGAAGAACTGGCACAAAAAACTTATCAATGCCCTTTGGGCTGACAGATTGTCGACCAAGAGGTCCATTGGGATGAGCCCTTATGAGTTGGTATATGGTATGGAGGCCAGATTTCCATCTTCCCTGGGAATTCCTGTTATCAAGCTACTACAGGAAATCCAAGCTGAACCAAATGATATTCAACGAAGAATTAACCAGACCATTCATCTTTAGCAAACTAGAGAGCAAGTCTTCAACAAAGCTCAGATCTTACAAGACAAGCTGAAGAAAATATTTGACAAGAGGACTAAGGTCGAGGATTTCTATGTCGGCAACAAAGTTTTGAGGTGGGACTCACGAAGAGAAGACAAGGGGAAACATGCAAAGTTCAATTTTTTATGGAAAGGCCCATTTGTCATTAGCGCTGTGCAGGGCAATAACACGTATTTCCTCAAAACCGCAACTAACAGCATAGTGGAGGACGACCCTGTTAATGGCCGAATGTTGAAACATTATCGAGATCCCTTCTAAAGGATATAATACCCCTGTATATATGTTTAGATTAATATTTGTACATATGGCAGCAATTTCCTTTTTCTTTTTTGTTGTTGTTTTGTTTTTATGTACATAAGCAATCGATTACTTCGAACCAAAAGGTTATGGAAACAATGTATCCCTGAGAAATCACAGCAAGTTCACATTTTGGATACGTAAAGAAACAATTGTCACAAGATCTGGCGAACTAGATTGTGTTTGAGGACCATCAGTGCATGGCAACATCATTATTTCAGACCTTGTACCCCGTGAAAACCTTTTTCAGGCCAGCTAGAAGCTTCTCAAGAAAATGTTGCTAGAGCCCTCTCACAGGATATAGCATCTAAAAATTTTGAAGGTTTTATTTTTTGATAAGCTCCTCTAAAAAATCTGTAAAGGAAGGCAACGATTGATTCCACACCATCCTTCCTTCATCATCTAAAATCAAAAAAGAGGTGGAACTCAAGCAAATCTATCCAAAGCACATATTAGAAACTTGGTTGCTGGTGGAAAATGCTGCCGCAGTCAACACAATTCTGGCAAAGATGCTGTCATTTGCTTTTACCACATTTATCCAATGAATCTTCAGCGTCTCTGCTTTCTTTTCTTTACTATCCACTGAACTCCTCTGTTGTGGATCATGCTTACAATTATATTTATATATCCACAGATTCAAAAGCCCCTCATTTCCACTCATTTGTAAGCTAGAGTAAAAAGGGTCAATGGCATTTGCAGTGGTAGTTATTTTGAATAGATCCTAGACCTCCAAATGCACCACTCTCAGACCTGCTAAAACACAAGGCTACCATTTAGATTGCATTGTTTTGTTGAGAAGACTGTTTACTTTGGCGTGGAACTATCAGCTCCAGATTTGGCATGAGGAGTTTTCTCCGATATGCAAACATGTTAATGCTAAATCTTGATATTTGTAAAGTTTGTTTCCTTTTTGTCTACAAACAGCCCTTCAAATTTTTTACATCCAAACACATTTCCTTCTCTGGTATCAGTCCATGTATTCTAGCTCTTATCAAACTAGGCTTATGCCTCAAATTAACCTTGGTGTGATAAAAAAAGGTCATGAGTCTTTGACGCTGAGAGCTGGAAAGTAATAGTTTCTGCATTTGCCTGGCAAGCAGCTTCATATATCAAGCCAGACACTAGTGAAGGAAGAGCAATAGATATAATGGTAAAGAATTGTGTAGACTGTTTTGATTCTACAACTTTTTATGGCCTTGGATAAAACAAAAAATTGCATTAACTGTAAGAAATATCAGCAGAGGGAGATGAATGTTCATGATATTTCTGTGCATGCATCGGTTTTAGGAAAACCACATATTCTACATGATTACAATGAAAGATCTCAGAAGGTTGATCAAGACACTCAGGCTCCCAGGGTTGCTGCCAGATTTATATTGGACTTCCTTATTTGTATACCTGCAGAATTCCGCACCTTTGCTGCAAATATATTTTTGTCAGGATTGAGTACTTTTGCAGCAGATGCATCCCAAGTACTTTTACAGGAATGTGCTGGCTATGATGAACGTGTTATGCTGCATGAACTGGGTCTTTCCATGGGTATTATTAATTGGATAAAGGATTATCAATTTTTTTACTTGATACAGAACATTCTAGCATGTCTGAAGAATGCCATGAACTAAAGAGTACTGTCAAGAACAATGATCAATTTGATACAGAAAGCAAAAATAGAGCGCATAAATTGGAAGGTAGCCATTTCTCAGATTTAGATGCAATAAAGACAAAAGAAGAGTCACTTGATGTATTGTAGACACAACATTTGATGATCAGAATGGTTCAGAGGACATGTTAAAGGATTGTGGTAGCTGCATGCTGGGAAGTGAAGGCCTTGCAATTGATGCGTTAACTCAAATTTCAGACAAAAGGATTCAAGATGAATATGGGAGAAAAATTATTGAAGCTATTCGACGTGATGAATTTGGGTTAGATTTGGAGCTTGAGCGTAATGAGTCACTTCTCCTGAAAAAGCAGCATGCTCGTTGGAGTCGTGCGTTGCACTGTCTTTGACAAGAGCTGTATGCTCAAGATTCTCATTTCCTCCTTGAACTGGTCTAAACACTGATGAAGTTTTTCAACATATTAAAAGTTTTTTTAGCACGATTCTACCGGGAATAGCAAAACTGGAGAATTGGCAATGGAGGAATGATTTATGGCATTGAGAAGGATTTGGGACTGTGAAAAGTGGCTTATGAAACAATTTTCAATTAAAGATTTTTAGGCTTTGGAGACATCTATTTATAGAATAACAGATCCCACGTCTCCTATTCCAGGCAAAATGCACATAAGTAATTTTTGCGTCAGGCGGATATCATATATTTAGAGGCAAGCAGGGGGTTCATGATGACACCTGGTGTATTTGGTTTGTTTCTATGCAACAACATCGACAGACATTGTTGAAAGAAGAAACCCATGTGCATCTGTTTCCTTTGCCAACAGGGCCAGCTGCCATCATCATTTCGTCCATTACCAAGGGAATTGGATCGTTGATTGATATCTCTCTGAAAGTACAGAGCCTTGGAAGGCTTAGTTCTCCTTGGTAAACTATCGCTGAAAGAAAAAGATAAATCAAATTCTGATTTCACAAAAGGCGTGTTGCAAACTAGACAAATACAGGCTTCTTCCCTAAAACCAAACTCTTGCTGCCTTTGCTTATCTCCAAACTGTATCTCTCGACGTCAATTTTATTTCAAGGTCCAAATAAAACAAGATATCAAATTTATAATCTGGGTCCTGGGATGTGCACCTTTTATGCCATTGTTTTGACAAAGACATAGTAGAACATAAAATATTTTGAAGTAATAGTGGTTTTTAGTTGCTGAGGGTGGATATCATGTCTATGTTAAGGCCTCTAGATCCGTCTGAGCGTCCAAGCAGTGAGAATGACATATATTTAGGGAAGCAAAACAACACAACCATGGCTCACCCATATCACCTCTGTCTCCTATGGATTCTGTGGGAATATCTGACTCGTCATGTCACAGTGCTGGAGCTTATCATCAATATACAAATAAAACTGCTTTGTTTCATTCTCAAGGTTTTTCCTATAATCTCGCTACATTGACCAAAATTCTGGTATCCAGTGGAGGTCAATATCCTAGCATGCCTATTGTACAGAGTTCTGCTTCCCTTCAGAAATCTGTATCTAGTGAGAATCTCACAGGGAAACATACATCAGGTTACCTAAATTTTCCGTCATCAGATTGCCAAAGAGGAGCTATACATGGTAGTATCTTTGATGAAAACCTAGAATACATCAGGCAATGGCTGCAAAAGGAGGAGAGAGAACTTTTTAGTGATATTGACGAAGCAAGTATCATTAGCCCCGCTCAAAGCACATATATTGACAGGGAATGGGCAGACACACTAGAAAACCTTCTGTATGAGGATTCCCCTATGCATTCTCCGATGGAGAGTACAACCTTGAAGGATTATTCTAATGGAAGCATAGATTATTCCACTGTCACAAATATCTCTGATTCATGTTCTGTTTCACAAACTAATTCTTTGCAACAAGAAGCATATGCATCAACTGGACACCGGCAAGATAATGTTCATACAGGGAGCTCTTCCAAGCAACTGTTAGTTCAAATGTGCAGCTGCAACATCTGAAGGTAAAGAAGAAATGGCATCACATATAATCACAAAATTGAGAGAGACAGTCTCTAGATGCTACAATTCCAAGGGATAGTAGAGATCGTATGAATGTTGAAAAACAGTGCTAATGTTAAGGACACAGTTAAATCTTTGCTCCACCAATCATACTGCAATAACTACAAGACCAAGGAAGAAGGAGGAGCTATGTATTTTGGATGGTTGAACAGAATTCTCATTGCAGTATCTGCTTGGCATCGACAAGCAAGGACTGTAAGAAGGTTCTTGTACAAGAATTTCTTAAAATTTGTTGATACCATTGCAGAAACTACATCTGACTTTCATATGTGTCAGGTAAAGAGGAAAATGCTGAGGCTTGCTAAAATCAGTGATATGCCTACCTGCACAGTGGGCAACTGGATAGAGACAGTCACCATGTAACTTTCAGGAATTTATGCTTGACTAGCTGAAAAGTATTGGAAATTTTTTTACTTTTTGGTTGTGACCTTGAGTATAGAGTCTCATAATCAACTGGATGGAAAAATCAAGTCATTTTAGCGGCCAACCAAGGAATGTTGCAGTCTACAGTGACAATAGATGATCAAGGCAGTCTGACCTGCTGTTCTTGGCTTTTCACGAGAAAAAGGCCATCCCCAAGTGGAGCCACTGTTAGCCTCCTATTGCAATAGGGGTTCATATTTCATGATTGACGGCTTGCATGCCAAATATGTCATCTTTTTATTACTGCAAAGGTTCCATATTTCCAGGGAGTTTCATCTAGCTAAGTCATTCAAATTTTGAAGAGTTTTTCAGTCAAGGGAAAGCCAAACAGTTTAAACTTGGCTTCCCTGGGTTTCAATTGCTTGCTTTAGAATATAGAGATGAATATCTGGCCAAACAAGCTGAAAACTTGGCGGATTGGTAAATAGGTAGAGAAACCAGGGTGCTCATCAGCTTAATCTAAGCCCCGGAAGAGACAAGGGTCGATTTAGATAGGAGGATAGCCGAAAGAAAGGTTGAAAGGCTGGGTATGCTAGTTCAAGGGCACCCAAACCAAAAGAAAAAAAAATGTTAGGAGAGTAGGCCGGGTAGGTAGCGTTGTGGTGGCAGAAACATGGCTGGGGATCCGTTTCATTTTATATTCTCAAGCGTGTTATCCGTTCGCATCTCAAGCATAAGGCAGTTTCAATTTGGAGGAGCTCAAGCGAGGTCTGAATTTCCCTTTTTTCCCTCAAAACACTCGCTAACTTCCCCTAATCCGCTTAAAAAGGTCCTGTTTCCCCTTCAAAAGCCTAAGATTCCTATACTTAGCGCTCTCTGAATCAGATTACATATTGACTTCTAACTTATTATCTAAATCCCAGTTATTCTACCCTCCCCATACTAAAAACATTATATGAGATCCCCCTAAATACATATCCCCTCCATTGGTTGAAATATAACCGTAACTAGCTCAGCATTTTCTGCTACTACTACAAAGGACTATCAACGTTTAGTTCTGTTTTTTTTGGTTGTGAAATGGGACTTTGGAAATGTCCAGTGGTCTGTTTATGTCTATATCTGTGCTCATGTGCATTCAAAAAAAATGTTGGATGGGGTTTGGGGTTTTGTATCCCAACCTTGGCAAAGGCACCAGCACCCTCTGTTTTCATGTGTGGGACAAGATTGTACCCAAATGAAAAAACCATGTGTTCAGAAGGATAGTGTTTGTAAAGTGGTTATATTCCAGCTATTACCTCTTATTATACTGTCACTTGTTTGCAGTGGTGCGTTTTCTATCTTGCTGTCCAAGGACTACCAGAACCAAACATATTTGCGACCTGATGATGCACATGGCAAGAATAGCATAGAGTCTGCTCAATTTAAAAAGGACAATTCTTTTGTGGCTGGAATTTTACAGTTCTTTACAAGTTTTGTGCTGTATGGTTACTTGGTTCCATTATCACTTTATGTATCTATGGAAATAGTGAAGGTAATGCAAGCGTTCTTTTTAAGTATGGATATACGCATGTACTATGAAGAAATTGACAAGCCTCCTTCTGCTCGAACTTCAAAATTTGAATGAATAATTGGGTGAGGTTAGCACCATCCTTTCGGACAAGACAGGCACTCTTACACCTAATGAGATAGAATTATTCAAATGTTCAATTGCTGGTGTGTCTTATGGAACAGGTATTACTAAGGTACAGAAGGCTGCGCCAGAAAGTGCTGGCAAGAAACCTTCCTTGAAAGAAGAAGAAATATTTTGTTCAACTCTTCAAAAAAAGGATTCAACTTGAGGGATCAAACTTGTAAGGGTCAAAATGGAGAAGTGGAAAATGAGTAGCAGAGGCTAGAGATTGAGTTGCGAAGAAAAGCTTTGGAGTCTTTGAGGGCAAAGAAGGCTGTTAGCCACTAAAGAGTCTCCAGTGGCTCATAGTTCTTCAAGACTACCATGTTCTCATTGATTTGTTCATCAAATGGATCAAAAAAATTGTTTTCCTTGTTGTGCAAGTTATTGCAGATTTATTTTTCTGAAGATCTGAGCCAATTTGGATATTTCATCGAGGGGGTGTTGTACTCTCAACGTTTCTTTTTTGATGTCCTGTATGTTTTACTTCTGGCAGCAAGATGTTGAGCTCTATCCATCTTGAGAATTTGAAGGCTTTCAAATTTTACAGGGGCTGTATATTAGGGGTCTATGGTGCCAACATTCTGCCTCGGCAAAGTTGGCATCAAATCAGTTATTGCGGTTTTGAGTACTCTTATTTCGATGATATGGCAGGTGCAATGACATTTAGCTTAGTAGGATCTGGAATGAACAAATGCAATATCATTGCAGTGGATGTTGTTTATGTAATACGAAAATATGTCAAGTAGATGATGGGAGCCTTCAGCTGTTGGCAGAAAAAGAAGATTGCAGTGACATCAAGTGATCATTCAGAGACAAACTCAGGAGAGATGTCTGAACAAAGTGGTGACAATCATGCAATTCCTAAGGGTGGACAGAAAGAATACATGTATGCAGATCTTAGAATCCTTCTTTACGTGGAAAAGGAATGATAAACAGGCTCATGAATCAGGCAACATAATCCCTCTGAGCTATTGGACTGGCTATTTTTCCAGTGAGCTACAGGATTGGAATGGAAACTTTAATAGAATGGCACTGAATGGATGCCCGAGTAGTGCACAATATGTCATGGAACTAAATTTTTTTGATCAAGTTGAGAGAGTGTAAGAGAAAGGTAGATGCACCTGTTTGTAAGAGGGATAATTTGTACTCAATTATCTACTTTTCCCATGGATCTATGTGCCCACTACAGGGTCTGCTATACAACATTCTCCCTGCACGCATTGAATGTGATTCTTAAACTGATTCTACGGTCCAAATATAATGTTAACAAATTTAAGATAAAATCACTTTCACTAAAAATGTTGATCATAAATGGCTGGTGATTTTTGAGACAGATCATTTCCCAGCGTTGCAGATGGAGAGGAACCTCATTTAAAGCTGCCTCCGGTTCCATGTCCATTATCTCGATTTTGAGTATTTTTTTTGTTTGTTGTGGCACATAGGCGTTTGGAGAATATTATCACAGTTCTTTTACAAGTTATCAGAATGTAAACTATTTTGATGGTGAGCTACAGTATT
The DNA here is from genome assembly GCA_000404065.3 of Pinus taeda. NCBI lineage: Eukaryota > Viridiplantae > Streptophyta > Pinopsida > Pinales > Pinaceae > Pinus > Pinus taeda. The sequence goes on from APFE031461067.1 coordinate 9,172, forward strand.
TTCTTGAACTCCAGGACAATATTGATGCTGATCAAATGCAGGATTGGATTGGATGGTGAGCTACAGTATTTTCTTGAACTCTAGGACGGTATTGATGCTGATCAAATGCAGGATTGGATTGGATGTTTCAAACCATTTGTCAACATCAGCAAACTCTAAATGCAGCAGTCCAAAATTGTTTGCCATTGCAAGAAAATTCATTTATGCAGTGCGCACATACTCAGGAAATCACAGCTAAAAAAATGATGCGCACATACTCAGGCAATCACCGTTAGAAAATGCGCAATCACTGTTGGTGTAAGCGGGCAACCTGGAGGCCTGCTCTGTTTTTAAAGATATCTGAGGTGCTGTGTCACAGCCAGATAAACCAAACTAATACACCTGGAGGTTGTATTGAATGAGCACAGGAGATAAGTCAGGGGCGATTGAACAGCTGAAGTGGTCTGAGAGGAAAGTGAATGCCCGATACGACAGCGAAGCAACTTCAGCAAACCGACAAAGAGTTCACATAAAAGTAGCAGAACCGCCTGAAGGATACAGACAAGAGTATTCAAAGCACAGCCCTTGTTCACATAACCAAAACTGCCAGCTGCCTTAGCGCAACTCTGTTCAGATAAATATGCATTAATTCCCAGCCCAGCGATGAGTTAAAGACATTAATTCATAGATAGTTTTCAGATATGATCAGGAGATATTTGTTTGATATTTTTCCCGTGACACCTGTTCAAGGGAAGGTTGTAAATCCTTCACTATATAAACCACCCCATAGTCAGTCTGAAAAGAGGAGAAAAAAAGTAAGAATTGGTCGATGAACTCTGATAGAGATTGGTTGTGTACATCCAGTATGATTCA
>APFE031461071.1:8479-26564 GCA_000404065.3 Pinus taeda
ACAAAGGCTCTCACAGAGGCGAAGTTTACTAAACTTCGATTTATGGTTGGAGTTCAGGAAGTTGTCCCTAAGGGGGGATAGGCTCTAGTGCCTCCTTCCTTCTCCTATTGTGTCATATTTGTAAATCCTTCAATCCTATCCCAAGTTGTTCTTAAGGGGGGATGTTAGGATATTCCGACACATAGGAAATAGTTAAGTTCAACTTGGTCTAGTATAGAGTTAGGTATAGAGTTAGGTAAAGTGTGTTGCTTTACCGTTGTACATTTTGTAACTTACAATCCAACGGTCACGATATGTAGTGATCCGACGGTTCATTCTCTCCTCGGTATTACCGACACTTGATCCGTGGCTTGACACCCGATTGGTCCATGAATTCTATTTAAAGCGCATGGAGGGTCATTTGTAGGTTAACCGTGCATGAGAGAAGCTTATGTAAATTTTCATTCTTTTATTAATAAATTGCCTGTAGTAGCCACGTTGGCGCAGGCCGTGGACTGTTTCCCTCTCTGAGGGTTTTAACCACGTCAAAATACTGGTGTATTGACCTGTGATCTGTTTGTGAGCGGTGTCCTTTTGGTGTTCTGTCTGAGGAACTTACCCTGTAAATTCCTACAAAATCGCTATAATATTTCCCATCATTTTTTCCCTCTCCTTATTAATCCCCCATGTAAAGCCATGTTTGCTTCTTCTAAAAACTCTTTCATTGCTAAGAGCCCCAAATATTCCTCCAAAGAGTGGAATCTTTCGCATGGCAATCAACTCAATCACAAAAGGAAGTAAATATAACACCAAATAAGTGAACTCTTGTGAACAAATAAAATATCTACATGAACAAATCTTTCAAAAGATATTAATAGACATAAATGAAGATTACAATTTTTTGTGGTCACAGGAAGAGGCATCATTAGATGGAGAATTGGTACTCAAGGCCCGATCTAGTGTGCTCTACTGTAGCAATAAATAAATGACATCATAGATCAAATAATTATTCTCATAAAACAAATTATGCCCTAAGGATACAAAGGCTACAATTTGGATGCCCAAATAGACATGGGGATGTGGTTTCTTGTACTAAGTCTAGAGAAATCCCGTGCTACTATTGGAAAATAATAAAAACAAGGGTAATGGATACTAGTGGAGAAAGCATTTCTATTAATAATTTCACTAAATAATTCCCAATATATTTTAATGGATTGCAATGCACAATAGAGTTTAACCAATATCATGATGGTTGAAGATATTCTTACTAAGTGCATAGTAATAATACTTAGCAAAATAGAATTCTAGATACTTCATTATGCATTCATGAACCACGAGAATAAATTGATAAAATCATGGAAATAAAAATGGATTTTAGAAATTCATATCTACATGAAAATAAGGTGCTAGCTCCAATCGTGAAAAAGTAAAAAATAAAATTGCACTTCTAAAGTCCCTAACGCTTTATGGTCTAAAGAGAAATATTTCATGGATTTTCCATATGGATAATATCTTAAATTGATTCCATAGAAATCAACTGCCATTCCAATGTCCCTAGAAGAACATACTTACTCTAAACAAGATATAGAAGATCTAATTGAGAAAATAAGAATCTCGTCATCCTCCCTAGCCAACTATGTAAACATGAATTTATAGTAGAGAGAATTTATGTCAAGGCTATTCATAAATTTCAAAAAGTTAAATAAACAATTGTTTCCACTCTTGTATCCAATACCTAATAAAGGATATTTGCTTCAAAATATCGAAGAATGTAATGTATTTAAAAAAATTAATTTGAAGAGTGGATTCTAGGAAGTGGGAATAAAACCATAAGATAGCTTCAAAATATACATTGTAGTACCTCGTGGCCAATATCAATGGTGAGTTATTCCTTTCAATATTAAGAATTCCCATTCATGTTCTAGAAATTGATGGAATATATTTTTAATGATTTAGAGTTTGTTACTAGATACATTGATCATCTTCTTGTCTACTTGAAGGATTTGAAACAACATAAATAACTTTTGGACAATCTTTTCCAAAGGGTTTACTAACATGGATTATTCATCTGTAATAAAAACATAAAAAAAATGTAAAGACAAGAATGGAATTATTAGGTCTTATTATAGGAGAAGGGGGAATCCAACTCTAAGATCATGTACAACAAAAAATCCTTGCATTTCCTAATGAGATTAGATATAAGAAACAACCACAATGGCTTCTTGGTTTCTTCAACTATGTTAGATACTTTCATATTAGATACTTACATAAGGGACAAGAAAAATACAAAACCTATTTATACAAAAGGTTGAAAAAGGAGAATATTCCATGGACATGATAAATGATAAAACCAATCTAGAGAATCAAAGAAAAAGTAAAATCATTACCTTCCATCAGTTTACCAAGAGATCATCTCCCTTATACTATGGAAACATATGCTTCTAATATTTCATGGTTAGGGATATTTGACCAGGTAAGAATAATAAGGAGGAAATATGTATGTGTGCATCTAGAACATTTAAATATGCATAAACTAGGAATAATTTAAGACAGAAGGAACTTTTAGTTGTGAAAAGGAGCATAAATAGATTCAGTTTTTTCCTCAAGCTTCTGAAATTCATTGTACACATATATTTATGACACATTCCATGTATGCTATAAAATTAAAGGATTTTAGGACAAGGAAATGACAAAATATTCATATGGGGAGTGCGTTCTTTGATGTATGTCTTGTTATTGATCTACTACTCTGTGTTATATCACTTACTCACTGTTTATAACAATCATTGGATTAAGATTATTATTGATTGTCTCCCTACATGTGAACATAGATTTAGGTGATGGAGAAATCACCTGTAATCAGGAAAAACTATGGTTTGAAACAGGGGCAACAGAAGCGAGCTAGTAACTATGGAGGGGCAAGGAGGAGGGAGGTCCACTCCCTCCTACAACAACATATTTTGAAATAGAGGTAAAGGGACGAGTAAGAACAAGCTCCAAAATCCTTCGGAGAATGAGACAAAAACTACTGGAACCCAAAAGATGAAAGGCAGTAAACTCCATGATAAGGAAGGGACCCATGAGGAGGTTCAGCATGATACGAAAGAGGGTGATGGTGGTGAGAGAATGGAGGGTAAAGCTACAACATGACTCTGCAAACCCAAGTCCAATATTAAACCATAGGTGGTCCTAAATGATCCGGCTCTGCAGGAGCACAAATATCACATGGCAACCTATACGGTCATGTACAAGCTTATGGGTATTTGGCTCATGGAGAAAGCACTATACACATGGATAAATAACACCTAGAAACCAAAAGGAGAACTAGCCATATATCTTGGGTCTAAGGGTTTTTTTTACAATGGTATTCAAGAACTTGGAGGATAAAGATAGAATTTTCGAAGGAGGACCATACTTCCATGCTGCCGCAGGTCTCTACATGCGACCTTGGATGATGAACTTTGTGCTGGAGCGAGAGATGTTCACATCAGTCCTGGTATGGATTAGATTATATTCCTTACCTTCGGATTACTGGCTTCTGGAATCCTTAAAAGCTATAGGTAATAAATTAGGACATTTTATGAAGATATTAGAGGCGAGTCTGTGAGGCAAATATACCTCCTTTGCCTGCATCTGTGTAGAAATGGACTTATCAGGGGCACTCCTAGATGAAGTTATCCTCGAAGTGTATGATGAGGAATGGGTTCAGGCGATTGACTATGAACACATCCCTTTCCAATGCCGCAAATGTCATGAACATGGGCACTTCTTTAGAGAATTCCCACTCAACAAAAGAGAGGACAAATTGAAAGGAAACATCGGAAGAGATCTTGAAGGATACGCCAAAGTGGCAGGTAGGGGGAAAGGAGGGGGAAAAAACACCAAAAGAAACCTAGTGAGAACAAGATACCAAGTCACAATAGTTTTGAGATTTTAGAAGAAGAGGGGGAAGCAAATGGATAGAGTGAGGATATGGAGGAAGTTCCATCAGAAAAAGAAAAAGTGGATAGCATGGACATCACACAGCCAGATAATGAACTAAGGGAGAACCCACTAAGCACCACAAGACTTGGAAGGGACCAGGAAATGACCCCAAGTGAAGGATGAATGGAGGACCAAGACCTATAAGAGATTCTAAATAAGGAGAAACTAGAACTAGAACACTTTCTAGAACAAGGAACCAACAAAGGGATAGACTCTCTACTGCAAGAGGAGTTTCATAGAGTGCAATAGCTATTCCTCTGAAGGTCCCAAGCAAAGGCTGTAGGAGTTAAAAGGAACCATGATAGCCAAGAGAGTAAAGGGGTTAGACAAATGGAGATTACATTTGGATACTCCACCCAAAACCCAGGCAAGAAAAGAGGAAGAAGGAGACAAAATGAACTCTTGTTAGAATGTGGGAAACTCATGATTAATTCAGGTAAGATGAAAGCTCTTACCAGCTACTCTTTCACAAACATATCATTATGAAGTTCACATCCTGGAACATTAGGGGGCTGGATAGCAAGATAAAATAAAGAAATCTCAGTAGCAGAATGAAAGAAGAAAAACCAGACATGGTGTTTATTCAAGAAAGAAAATGCTCAGTAAACAAGGTCAGAGAACTACACAACAAATGACTCTATAATTATGAGTTCCTTGAAGTCAAAGCAATCAACACAATGGGGGGAATTCTTACCCTATGCAATCCGCAAAAATTTGAGATCATAGATGTAGAAGCTACTAGAAATCATCTTTCAATGGTAATACAACCTTTGGGAGACAAAGAGTGCTACTTAATCACAAACGTATATGGTCCTCAAATGCTAGAAGAAAAACTAAAGATCCTTACCTATCTGGAGGAGCTAAGAGAGAGACACTCTATTATCCCATGGATTATGGGAGGGGACTTCAATATGATCAAATACCTCTTTGAGAAAAAAGGGGGAAGCAGAATGGTAGGACACAACTCACTGGTATTCTAGAACTTCATAGGCAACATGAGATTGGTGAGTCTAGAAACAACAAATGGCACATTCACTTGGAACAACAAGAGAGGGGGAACCACCCAAGTTGCCTCAATATTAGAAAGATTCATAATCTCCGAGGATCTCCTTCTTTCCAATCACTATTTGACTTCATGGATCCATCCTTTTGGAGGCTTGGACCACTAGCTAGTCTAGTTGGAAGCTTCTTTTATTGGAACCCTGAGAAACATAACTTTCATGTTTGAAAATGCATGGCTCACTCACCCCAACTTCAATTATAATATTAGAAAGTGGTGGGTGGAAGAAATGCACACCCAGGGCACAAAAATGTTCCTCTTGCAATAAAGACTCAAACATATCAAACGAAGTCTCAAAGAATGGAATAGTTTGGCAACATTTTTGAAGCCAAAAGAGAGGTAGAAAGAAAATTACAAGAAGTTAATCAAATTCTCATCAAGGAAGGATTCACAGAGGAAAGGAAAGGACAGGTGGTCTTTCTGTAGCAAGAATGGGACTACAGATGCCAACAAGAAGAAATCTTCTCGAGATAGATATCTAGAATAAAATAGATAAAGGAAGGGGATAGAAATAAGAGATTCTTCCACAAATCCACCATGAAACATAGGGCTCATAACATGATGACTAAACTATTAGATTTGCAAGGGAAAGAGTTAAATACTCACAAGGAAATGGAATCAGTTCTGGTGCAACATTTCCAAAGCATAAATGAGGAAAACATTGTAGACAGATCTCAATTCATCAAAATATTCACAAAGAACATTCCAAAATTTGTGACCAGGGAAGACAACCATAATCTCAATGGGCCGGTAATGGAAGAAGAGGCCAATGAATTCATCAAAGAGATGTACAATGGGAAAGCTCCAGGGCCGGATGGATTCAATGTAGACTTCTTCAAAACATGCTGGGAAATTGTCAAATTTGACATTCTAGATGTGGTGGAGGACTCGAGAAAATCCAAAAAAGTTCTTAGAGCGATTAATGAATCTTTCATAGCTTTAATCCCTAAACAGGAAAAAGCCATGACACCTGAAAGATTTAGACCCATAGCTTTATGCAATTTGGTATATAAAATCACTTCCAAAGTTATTTCTAACAGATTCAAACCTCTCCTTCCATCGCTTGTGTCAGAGGAGCAAACTGGATATGTGGAAGGTAGACAAATTCTCAATAATATCATCTAAGCTCATGAAGTGGTGCACTCCCTCAAGACCAGAAAGCAAGCAGGGATGATAATACAACTGGACATAGCAAAAGATTATGACAAGCTAAGCTGGCCTTATATAAAGCAAATTCTTAAAGCTTATGGCTTTGATTAGAACTGGATAAAGTGGGTTATGGCTCTCCATCAAGAACCTTCAGGCCTTTAAGGGGCCTTAGGTAGGGTGATCCTCTTTCCCCATTCCTCTTCATTCTCATGATGGAAGGATTGGGTAGAATGATAAACTCAGCCAAGGAAGAAGGAAGAATCAAGGGGCTAAAACTCACTTAGAATCGGGACACTTTGACTCATCAAAAATTTGTGGATGATACTATGTTGCAAGGTACACACACAGTCAAGGAAGCCAAAGCCTTCAAACAAATCCTACATGATTTTACCATGGCCGCTGGCACGGAGGTAAGCCTCACAAAATCAAAAGTATTCTTTTTCAATACAAATATTTTCATCCAAAGACATCTTTCCATAATTTTGGGATTTCAAAGAGAGAATCTTCCATCTAAATATTTGGGAATGCCTCTCATTGATAAACCTCTGAAGAAGGAAATATGGGAGTCAATTACAAATAAGCTGAAGGATAAAGTCAATAACTCGACTAGTAGATCTTTGAATTTAACAGGAAGGTTAATTATAACAAAGGTTGTTCTTTAAACCATTCCAGTTTATATCTTTTTAGCCCTTCCTGCCCCAAAAGGATTTTTACATCAAATCAGGAACATTCAAAGAAACTTTCTCTGGGATAAAGGAGAAGAGAAAAATAAATGGGCCCCGGTAGCGTGGGAAAAGCTTTGTAAACCCAAAACCGATGGTGGTTTAGGTCTCCACGACCTAGATACCCTGTGCAGAGTCTTGGGAGCAAAACTTTGGTGGAGATGGCTAAAGGAAACCAACAACCCATGGACCAACCTATGGAAACAAAAGTATGCAATGGATTGGCAGGAACAGGACCACATTCGAATGTCAGGTCACATTAGGGGTTCTCATATTTGGAACAAGGCTTGGGAAAACAAAGCCCTAGCTCAAAATCATAGTTTCTGGGAGATAAGAAATGGGAATCTTGTGTGGTTCTGGGAGGAAAACTAGCAGCAGGAACAACATCTCAGTAGGGAAGACCTAGATATCATTAGAGAAGACACCCTCAATAAAGGTCTAAAAAGGGTATGTGACTTTTGGGGTCAGTCAAGAGAGGAAAGGAAATGGAGTGTTGGAAATAATACTGAGAGGGGGGCGTGAATAAGTATTATCAAATCAATTATTGTTCATTTCAAAATCAGATTTGTATACTCTACTTCAGTTATGAGAAACTGCGTATAAATGCTACTGTGTCTAAAGCAACTAGCGTATATCAGTAAACTTATGATTCATTAAATGTTGACCTTTAATCAGTGCATCAGAACTTCATTAACCATATGAATAGTAAACACGTGCAGTAAAATAGAACAGATCATCACACACATGGACACAAGATATAAGGTGGAAACCCATTGTGGGTGAAAACCACCTACTGCAATTCGTCTCTATCTTCTTTTAATAAGAAACTTCTTTTTACAATGTTTATGTATTGGTGCAGTCTTGTACCAGTACATAGAATTCTACCTACAGAAGGCTACTACCTTCTCTCATTCTCTGGCTTCTCTTGAAAGGGAGCTACAACCCCCTTAGCTCTTGTATTAGCTGATGTACGAATACGTAGGTGCTGACCTACAAAAGGATACAACCTTCTCTTTCTTCCAGGGACCACGTTTCATAAATTTTTAGACTAGATCCATCAATGACAATAATAAAACATCAAATACATCTACATCAACCAATCTCCTTTGCTTCAATCAAAACTGAATTAAAAAATTACTTCTCTGAATGATGTAACTAGAGTACATTAACAGTAACCAAAAACCAATCCTAAACCCAGAACATTGCAGCAATAAACAGAAGTACCTAAAACATATTTCATGAGATGTACACTACTTCAATATGTAGAACCTGCATGCATACGCTTTTGTATTAAGTCCAACCAGCGTATATGTTGTTTTGACTTACTTAACCAGTGTGTATACGCGCCTCTGCTGTGTCGAACCTGCATACAGATCTATAAGAGATAATTTACCCTTTTCACTTATTCAGACATCAGTTATACCCAGATTATCATATTTATAGATCAACTCATGCGCCAAATATAATAGATCAAAATCACACAAAGATACTACTATTCAAGCCTTAAGATCTTGACCCAACAATAGAACTTATTCTTCTTATAGCACTAAGATTCCTCCTTGGTTCAGATCTAACTATGCACCATAACCCAATTCTAGATCTTGCTCTCCATAAGATATTCAATGATTGAGTTAATGCCTTTGCCTAATGATCTCCTACCTCTTTGATAGTCTTAGGCCTTACTCAATACCATGGTCCAAAACCATAGAGAATCAATACCATGGACCCAATACCTAGGTTCAACACTTCGGACGAGATACCATGATCCAAAACCATAGATCCAAATACCAAGAACTAAATACCATGGACCAAAAATAAGTTTTCCCACATGTACGCGCTTTTTCGTGCATGAAAGTGTGTGCATATGTATATGCACCTTTCGATCATCGAACCCGCGTGTATACGTGACTTGGTTAAGAGGAGCTTGTGTATATCTCTTTTTCTTTCATTCTGAGAGCTTGAATTGAGATCTTCCATCTGAGTTAGTTGCCATCAAGGACAACACCTGTGCCATAGTTCCAAACCTGTGTCATAATGCCAACAATCTGCCCCTTTGGGCTTGATTACAACCCCAAGTCACTCAAAATCATTCTCCTCCTTTTCCATCAAGGGCAAAGGGTTATGCTCCCCTTGAGTACAAGCTGAAATCTCTGTTTTGCTGTGCTATCCATGCTCCCCCTAATTGTAGGCAAGGTCAGTAAGAAGGTGTTCTACAAGAAGAAACATGACTTTATACATCAAAAATGATCTTCCTATCATCAAGGAATCATACATACATCCATCTCCCAACCAAGTGGGAATATACCAATATTGACTCATCCACCCAACTAAGTGGGGATACACCAACAGTTTACACATGATGAAACAAGAACATTACATCATCCATCCCACGCATAGTGGGGAAACCAAAGTAGGTCGTTACATGACCTTGATAAGAAAATAAATACATGAAATATAGATGCAATATCTATAGCAAGACTATGATAGTCATCAAAAAATCTCATTAGCAGCATCTGTCAATCATCATTCAGACTAGCAGCCATGTTCTCCTTCTGCACCTGTTCCACCTGAAAACAAAAACAATGTGGACTTGAACCAAGATCTTCTAAGATAATGCCAACAATGAGTTATTAGAAGTATATATGCTCCCCCTGAACCTGTGCTAGATGGTCTCTGTCAAACCCATATCAGACTCCTTTCATCCTGAGCCTGGCTCATTGTTTGTCTTCAAACCAACATATACATGACTGTATCCACATAAACTGGTGTATGTATGTGGATTCTCCTCATGAAACTCGTGTAGAACCACTTTCTTTGAAACAGAAAAGTTTGAACAACAAGATGACGCATCAACTACTCCTAGCTTATGTCTGAGGTATTCAAATGTCTCCCTGGGCAATGGTTTGGTGAGTATATCAACAACCTTTTCCTTGGAGGGAAAATACTCCAATTTGACCTTTTGTTCAAGAACTTTTTGTTGGAGAAAATGATATTTGATAGGTATGTGCTTGGTGTTTGAATGCATGACAAGATTCTTTGAAATACTAATTGCACTTGTATTATCACATAAAATGGAGATGGGTGGAGTACAAGTGATTTGAAAGTCTTGAAAAGTTTGCATCATCCAAAGGAGTTGTGTGCAACAAGATGTAATAGCCACATATTTTGCTTCAGCTATAGATAAAGCAATTCAACTTTGTTTCTTGTTGAACCAAGATACTAATCTGGAACCCATAAAGAAAGCACCACCACTAGTTGTTTCCCTGTCATCCATGCATCCTACCCAATCTACATCTGTATATGCATGAAGTGTGAGATTTGTATCTCTAGGATACCATAAGCCATAGTTTTGTGTTCCTTGAAGATATTTGAAAATCCTTTTAACCGCCTTAAGGTGTGCTTCTTTTGGATTTGCCTGGAATCTTCCAACTATTCCCATTGCATGCATGATGTCTGGTCAGGTACCTATCAGATAGAGCAAACTACCAATCATGGATCTATAGGTTGGTTGATGTACTGCTACTGAATCGTCATTTGTGTTGAGGCTGCATCTTGTTACCATAGGGGTACATACTGGTTTCGAATCTTCCATGCCATATTTCTTCAAGATTTTCTTGAGGTACTTGGTTTGTGATAAAAAGATATTGTCTTTATTTTGTTCGAATTGTAAACCAAGAAAATATCTTAGCTCACCAAGCAAGGACATTTCAAATTCTTTCTACATCACCAAAGCAAAGTTTTTACTCATGGCTTCTTCATTGCTACCAAAGATGATATCATCAACATACACAACAAGTATTAGCAATTTATCATTATCAATTTTTATATATAGATTTCTATCTGTTGATCATTTTGAAATGATTTGTTGATGGAGGTATTTGTCTAGATGATAATACTAAGCCCTTGGAGCCTGTTTAAGACCATAGAGTTCCTTCTTAATTCTGCATACAAGTTTTGGATCATTTCCAAGGATGCATCCATCTGGTTGCTCAATATACACTTCTTCTTCTAAGTCTCCATTTAAGAAGGTAGATTTCACATCCATATGAAATACTTTAAACTTATGAAAGCTAGAAAGAGCAAGGAGCATCCTTATGGCTTCAAGTCTAGCAACTGGTGCAAAAGTCTCTTCAAAGTATATACCTTCTTGTTAAGCATACCCTTTACAAACAAGTCTGGCCTTGTTTCTAATAACATCTCCATTTTCATTCAGCTTATTTTTGAATATCCATTTGGTCCCTATGACATTCTTATCGTTAGGTCTAGGAAAAAATTCCCAAGTGTTATTCTTTTCAATATGCTCAAGTTCTTCATTCATGGCCTTGACCTAGCATTCATATTTGCATGCTTCACTTACATTTCATGGTTCAGTGGAGGAGAGAAATGCTAGATAGCTTGAAGCTTCTAAAATAGTTCTTCTTGTTTGTACACTTGCCTCTTTCTACCCCAAAATTTGATTTTCTAGATGATTCTTCTGAATGTACCTGGATGGAGTCTTTTCTTCTACCCTGATCTATTCTTCTAGAGCCTCATAGGTTTCTTCTTCATCATAAGTCTGATTTGATGTTGAAGGATAGTCATCATCATCTTTGAAATCTTCAGATTTTACCTGGCTTGGATTGTTTCCTTCTTCATCAACCACTACATCAATACTTTCAACAATTTTTCCAAATCTTTTATTGTAACACTTATATCCTTTGCTTTGGGAAGAGTAACCAAGTTGAATGCCTTCATTTGCTGTAGGTTCAAACTTTCCAGGGTTTTCATTATTCCTTTTGATGTAACATTTGCTTCCAAAATTTTTGAAGTATTTTACCGAAGGAGTCTTACCATACCAAAGTTCATGAGGAGTTTGAGTGCTGTTAAGAATAGTAACTGCACCAAATGCAACTTCACCCCAGAAGGTTGCGAGAGTTCCATAGTCATCAGACATAGCATGAGCCATTTGTTGAACCGTTCTGTTCATCTTTTCCACTACTCCATTTTTCCTTGTTAAGAATAGTAACTGCACCAAATGCAACTTCACCCCAGAAGGTTGCGAGAGTTCTAGAGTCATCAGACATAACATGAGCCATTTGTTGAACTGTTCTATTCATCCTTTCCACTACTCCATTTTGCTGAGGAGTTCTTCTAGTAGAGAATTCCCTTCTTATTCCATGTTCTTCACAATAATCAAAAAATTCATCCGAGGTAAATTCCCCTCCTCGATCAGACCTGAGGCATTTGATTCTGCGATCTGATTCATTTTCAACCAAGGTTTTGAATGCTTTGAACTTTTTGAAAGCTTCGTCTTTATGCTTCAGAAGTCCTATCCAACACATTCTGGAAACTTCATCAATGAGTATGCATTGTTGTTGTCCTCCATTGAGTATGTATATATTATTTGGAGTTCTTATGCCTTTCATCATTGTTTCTCCTGTATCAAGCTCACGAACAACACATCCATTTGATCGAAATATTACCTCATTTCCCTGATCACACATTTGACTGACACTCAATAGATTATGATTTAAGCCATCAACATACATAACATTTCCAACTTTGACCTTTTCTTTCAAAAGAATAAAACCTTTACCTTTTATGAGTGCAAGGGTGTCATTTCGAAATGAGACCTTCCTTTCCTTTTCTAAGGCACTATATGGCTGAAGTTTTTCTTTATCACCTGTCATATGTTTCAAGCATCCACTGTCGACGTACCACTGATTTTCTTATCCTTCCACATATAAGGCTATACCACATCTTTCTAGTTGTGGTTCTTTCTTTCTCCATGTTTTGGGACTCAATGAAGCTTTCTCCTTCTTAGTTGTTTACCGAAACCTACTCCTACATTCAGAATATTCATGACCGAAGTTGTTACAAATAGAACATTCTATTTCATTTTTAGGAGAAGAAAAGTTATTGTAGGTCCTTTTCATGATCCCAGTCACACTCCTTTGATTTCGTGCTTCTCTAGTCATGATGGTCTTGTAGGCAACACATTGAGCAGCTTTGTGTCCAAAGTTATGATAGGAGAAACAATGGCCATTGAAGAAATTCCTACAATTATCAAATGTATCATCCAGGTGATTGTAGTTTCCATAGGCAAATTGAGAATGATTTAGCTACGGTTGGTTGTAACTTCTGTTCATCCTTGAAGTAGATTGCCCCTGATTTACTTGGTGATATCTGTTCATCCTTGAAGTAGATTAACCCTGATTTACCTGGTGATCTACTTTATACCTTTGTTGTCGATTGTCAACCTGTTCACTTCTTCTTGTTGCATCTAGATAACTTTTGGAGGTGGATGGATTCTGTGCTTGAGATGCTTCTTCAGAATATCCGAGACCTGTTTTGATTAGAGCAAAACATTACACTTTGATAATCTCATATAAAATTTCAGACCCTTTAGAAAATCTAAGATTAAGAGATTTTTTTTTCTCAATACCTTTTCTAAGTCCCACAATTTCACATTCTAACTTTCATTGTGTTTTTCCCTTTCACCAAGTTGGAATGTCAGAGTATCTATGATCATACTCTTTTCTTCTAAATATATTTTAAGTTTAGAAATTTCTTCATAGAGATCATATTCATCTATAGCATCCAAGAAATCATCATCTTCAAAGGCCATCAAAAGTCTATAATCATTACATTGTTCATCTTCGTCACTAATTGAAAATCCATCACTATCTTAATGTGTATAATAGCTTTTCTTACTTACATTCTACTTTTGTTCCATCTAACTAGTTCCTTACCTTTGTCAAGCTTATGAGGACACTTGGCTACATAGTGACCAACTCTTCCACAAGCAAAACATTTGAAAGGTAGCTTACCTCTGAATCTCCCAGAACCCCGTTGAAGGTTCTTGACAAAGTTTGATTATTCCTCTCCTTCTGACATACGTCCTAACTCATTGTAATCTCCTTTTCCTGAAGCCTTGAATGCAGCTTCTCTCCTATCTGATGGTCGCCATTTTCTCACTTTGAAAGTAGTTAGGATTTCATACAGTTGTGACATGGTAATGCTCTGTAGATTCTGTTTTTCTTCTCTAGTAAATTTTTTTTATTCAAACTTAGAAGACAAATATATTAGAAGCTTTTCAACCAAAGTAACTTCTTTTATCTCTCCACCCAAGTTGTTCATACGATTAACAATCTCATCTATATGTAAGAAATAATTAGCCACACTTTCATCATTGTGCATTTTGAGATTTTCATATTGAATTCTGAGAGATTGTAGTTTTGCAGATTTTACCTGATTGTCTCTTTCATAGCTTAGGACGATCTTGTGCCATATTGCTTTTGCAGTTTTGAGTTGCATAACCTTGACGAATTTTGATTGAGATAAAATCGCTAATAGAGTATTGACAACCTTTGCATTTGTTTCATATTGCTTCTTAGTAGCCGTATCTATAGGAGTTGCTGATGGAAATGTGTATCCTGCTTCCATGATATCCCAAACTTCTGTACCAAGAGATTGAAGATAGGTTTTGATTCTTACCTTCCAATAGAAAAAGTTGCTACCATCAAAGATTGGTGGCCTGATAGATGATTCTTTTTCGTAGTTGCTCATGATGATAGATCTTCCTTCAAGCGATCAAGATTCTTCTAAAGGACCTGCTTTGATACCAATTGTTGGAAATAATACTGAGAGGGGGGGGGGTGAATCAATATTATCAAATCAATTATTTTTCATTTCACAATCAGTTTTATATATGCTACTTCAGTTAAGGGAAATTTCGTATATACGCTACTGTGTCTAAAGTAACCAACGTATATCAGTAAACTTATGATTCATTAAATGTTGATATTTAATCAGTGCATCAAAACTTCATTAACCATAAGAATAGTAAACAGGTGCAGTAAAACAGAACAAATAATCACACACATGGACACAAGATATAAGGTGGAAACCCAATGTGGGTGAAAACCACCTGGTACAATTCATCTCTATTTTCTTTTAATAAGAAAATTCTTTTTACAATGTTTCTGTACTCGTGTAGTCTTATACCAGTATGCAGGCTTCTACCTACAAAAGGCTACTACCTTCTCTCATTCTCCAGCTTCTCCTAGAAGGGAGCTACAATGCCCTTAGCTCTTGTACTAGCTGATGTACTAGCAAGTAGGTGCTGACCTACAGAAGGCTACAACCTTCTCTTTCTTCCAGGGACCACGTTCATAAATTTTCTAACTAGATCCATCAATGACAATAATCAAACATCAAATACATCTGCATCAACCAATCTCCTTTGCTTCAATCAAAACTGAATCAAACAATTACTTCTCTGAATGCTGTAACCAGAATACATTAACAATAACCAAAAACCAATCCTAAACCCAGAACACTACAGTAGTAAACAAAAGTACCTAAAACACATTTCATGAGACGTATGCCACTTCAATATGTAGAGCCTACCTGCATACGCTTTTGTATTAAGGCCAACTAGCGTATATGCTATTTTGACTTACTAACCAGCATGTATATGCGCCTCTACTGTGCCGAACATGCAAACAGATCTATAAAAGATAATTTACCCTTTTCACTTATTCAAACATCAATTATAGCTAGTGATGAGCCCCAATTTTGGTACAATTCGGGCTCATTTTGGCCTACTTTACTTGCTCAAACCATTCATCTTTCTTTGCTTATGCATGCATTTCTTAGTTGTTTCGTGTTGTTTGTAGGAGGAAGGTTAGACACTTTACCCACGTGACTAATGCATTGTGATTCCAGGTTTTTGCATGGAAAGGGGAACAAAAGACAACGTAAAGGGAGTAAGGAGACATAAGGTGGCACTGCTGATTTTGTGGAAGGATGTCCACAGTATTGGGACAGTCCTCGTGATTCCCACCGAGAACTCCGAGCTCCTATCAATCTCCCCTCCGAGCCTCAGAAGTAGCCAGCTGTCCTACAGGAACAACAGTCATCAACTGTTGACTGCCTCACAAATCCGCAGTTAAACTTCAGTGGACAGCCGAGCTCCTAGAATCAAGGCTACTTGGCGGATCATCATCTTTTTTGTATAAATATGGAGGCCGTAGCCTTAGATAGGTTGTTGAATCTTTTGGGTTAAGCATATCATCTTGGAATCAGTCCAGTTTGTTTTCCTTTTTGCTGTAAGCCAGTTTGGCATGACATTGAGTTATGAATAAAGTGGACAGTTTGTGATCGATTCCTGAGTTTTATTAGGAGACTATAGCTCTCAGGTTAGGGCCCAACCTGAGAGCCATAGATCCCCTCTGTTGTAGTATTGTTCTATTTCTTTTCCCAGCACTTTGAGTTTCGTTTGCACTTGCAATTTGAATGGCAGTCTTGTAATTTGATTTTCTTATGAGTTAGATAGATTTTATTTATGGTTCAGTCACTTTCACTTGTTTAGCATAGCACATGATACGTGACATCCATTGGAGCTCCATTAAAAATCGTTTGTTAAGGCTCACTGCCATCTCGTTTGAAGGTTGGGGTGTAGTCCATAGCAGACCACCAAAAACACGCATGAGTTGGTTGATACAGTTATGATTTGGATTTAGATGCTTCCTTGTCATTTATACGAACCACACATCTCTTCAGCACAGTGCCATACGTATTTCTCCTTGCGTTTTGGATCACTGTTCAATAAAATCACAGTATACTTAGCGTAGGTTGATGCTTTCTTGGTTTGATCAACAGTTTCGGTCATTTGTTTCATTTACACTCTTCTCCATCTCGTTCATTACCATCTTTTCTGTTTTAACCTTGCATGCAACCACGTTTCTTTGCTTTTCACCACGTTCTGCCCGTTCCTAAAATATCTCCTAATCCTTGCTTAGCCTCATTCCTTGACCTTTCACGTCCATCACTCCAACACGCTCCCTCCACCTGTTTTCCATCTCATCCTTCCATTCCCAAGCCATCACCAGCCTGATCTATCCCTCTCACATCCCTTCCTACCCGTCCATCACCGTTTCCTCACCTCCGTCCTCCACGGTCGACCATCCTGTAGCAATTCAGAGACATCCTGTAGCAATTCAGAGACATCCTATAGAAAACCCTGAGTTTCCTGTAGAATCCCCTGCAGACATCCTGTAGGAGGTCTTCCATGCGGTTGCTGAGCTTCTGCACGTGGGACACCTCTGTGGATGGATGCCAAGGGTCCATAGGGACCTCACTTAACCTCCCCAACCTGTCCCACGCTTTCCTTCCTTCTCCATCCCATCTGCACAAATCAAACCCTAATAAGTAAACAAAGCACCATCACTCCACCTACTTAATGAAAAAGTATAAAAACATGTCCTTGATAATGTCAGTAGTGTAGATTCATGCATTTCCACTTGTTAGATGTAGTAGCAGCATTGGTAGAAAGATTACTCATCCTCATTGCATCATAGGGATTAGACTAGTCAAATTAGGGTTTCCTAGGGTTACATGCGTTGAATTACTTTTAGTTCATTTTTGTCAATTTGCTTAGTCTCCTTTGAGCTAGCTTTCGTCCATCGTTGATAAAGCTTCTTCTGTGAGCCTATAGAAGTTGGCTTGAGCCCTAACCGACTTGTGCCAGCTGACCAAGTGACAGCTGCGACAAGATCTAGTACTTGTGCATATAGCACCGTCGCTTCCAAGTTTGTACGAACAACCGGGTTAATAAAATGAGAGACAGGAAGCCTCAGGAGTTGTAGCATTATTGCTACAATACTGGAGCTCACCATCTTTTTGGCGCCGTTGCCGGGGAAGCGTCAGAGTATTAGAGATTGTTGCTTTTCTTCTAATTTCTTACTCTCACTTTCTTCTAAGTAGTTTATTTCATTTCCATTACGCAATTTCATTTATGCAACAATAGAGTAGCCTTTCTTGCTTTCATAGAATAGTTTTCCTGCTTTCATAGATTAAACTTTCAATTCTGTAAGTGTAGATTAGAATTTCAAGTTTGCAATCAATTTGTTTCATTTAGGAGCACAGGAAAAAAAAACACACAAGCAATCAAAAGAAGTCCTTTTTGCTTCATGCCTCGTAGGAACAGAGATAGATCAGGAAAATTCCTACCTAACACCCCCACCACCTCACTCAGTCACCCTTCACTCTTCGGGGACGACAGTGATCCAGAGGAAACTATAGGTGAAAACCACGAGGCATACCAAAGCCCTATAGAAGAAGAAGAGTTAGAGACCACTCCACCTGAAACTATGGCTGATAATCAAGGAGGAAATGAGATGATAGAAGGTGCCTTCCCTATCCGAGA
>APFE031461071.1:44522-54892 GCA_000404065.3 Pinus taeda
CTAAAAGCAATTTTTCGAATTCTTCATCGGGCAGGTTGGAACACTTCTTTTGGTTAAGTAATCCCCACCATGTGGCCACCTCATCTCTAAATTTCGCCACTACCCACCATTTCCAACGGTTGTTCCATAACCACTTCTGTTATTTTATGTATTCTTCAATAGTCGGACCATTATCTTTTCCTGTAAATAATAGAACCTTGCTAGAATCCATAAAGAGGGTTTTGAAAAAAAATGGTGAAAATTTGAAATTGTCACCGTTTCGTCAATATTGCTCAGAATCCTTATTATGACCTATTTTTAGAAATGGAACAATCATTCTGCATCTACCCATGTGATAGAAATCTTGATCCAGGCACTGGAATTCCATATCTGCGCTGCTACTCTCCCGCCGTCACCCAAAATTTCTGAAAAAAGAGCTGATTTTAAATCAGCGATATCTTCCTCATCCGGACTCCGATTCGACTGAATTTTTTTTTTGAAATTGGGTGTTTTTTCACAAATATTCCAGATTTACAATTAGATCTTGTAGATCTTGCACCAGGACGTCTAGATCTACGCCGCAAACTCGCTGCCCTGAAAAATTATCTGCAACCCCATTGATTTTAAATCAGCGATATCTCCTTCATCCAGACTCCGATTTGACCGATTTTTTTTTTGAAATCGGCTATTTTTTCACAAAGAATACAGATATATGATCAGATTTTGCAGATATATAACCAAAACGTACAGATCTGATCTGCAAACTCGCCACCCTTGAAATCCTGCAAAAAGTAAAAAAACATTCTCCACTTTTGTGCCCAAGAAAGTGCTCTGATACCACTTGTTATAGATCTAAACCAGAAATATATGATAATAGAAATAAACCCAAGAAAGAACAAGATCTGAATATAGATAGAAATACTTCTTTATTGATCAAACCCTTAAGGTAGGGCAACACCATACATTCACTCCTTAAAGAAGGAGAACACTCCACAAGCCATATGCCTGTTCATACAAGAATAATTCTCTTCATATCTCTCCATGTGGAGTCTCTAGCCTCTATATAGGCCTCACACATACAATACCATGCATCATTACCATGGTTTCCTCATACCATCAACTAATACCATGGGCCCCTTACATTATTATTAACTACTTGTGGTCCCTTACATGACATGGGTTAACCACCTTATTTATTACTATGGCCCATCCCATTATTACATTATTACCTTGGGTACCTCCCTCGGTACCCCATATTAACCCCCTAGGTATATAACAAATACCTAGGTTCAACACTTCAGATGAGATACCATGGTCCAAAACCATAGATCCAAATACCAAGGACTAAATACCACAGACCAAAAATATGTTTTCCCACCTGTACGTTCTTTTCCTTGAATGAAAGTGCGTGCATACGTATACGCACCTTTTGATCGTCGAACCCATGTGTATACGCAACTTGGTTAAGATGAACCTGCGTATATCTCTTTTTCTTTCATTTAAAGAGCCTGAACTGAGATCTTCCATTTGAGTGAGTTGCCATCAAGGACAACACATGTGCCATAGTGCTAAACTTGTGTCATAATGCCAACAATCTCCCCCTTTGGACTTGATGGCAACCCCAAGTCACTCAAGGTCATTTTCCCCCTTTTTCATCAAGGGCAAAGGGTTATGCTCCCCCTGAGTACATGCTAAAATCTCTGTTCTACTATGTTGTCCATTTTCCCCTTGACTGTAGGCAAGGTTTGCAAGAAGATGTTCTACAAGAAGAAACATGACTTTATACATCACAAATGATCTTCCTATCATCAAGGACTCATACATACATCCATCTCCCAACCAAGTGGGGATATACCAATATTGACTCATCCACCCAATCAAGTGGGGATACACCAATAGTTTACACATGATGAAACAAGAACATTACATCATCCATCCCAGGCATACCGGGGAAACCAAAGTAGGCTGTTACATGACCTTGATAAGAAAATAAATACATGACATAGAGATGAAATATCTACAACAAGACTATGATAGTCATCAACAACTCTCATCAGCAACATCTATCAATCATCATTCAGACCAACAACCATGTTCTCCTTCTACACCTATTCCACTTGAAACCAAAAACACTATGGACTTGAACCAAGATCTTCTAAGATAATGCCAACAATGCATTATTAGAAGTATATATGCTCCCCTTGAAGCTGTGCCAAATGGTCTTTGTCAGACCCATATCAGACTCTTTTCATCCTAAGCCTGGCCCACTGTTTGTCTTCAAACCAACATATACGCGACTATATCCACATAAAGTAGCGTATGTACGTGGATTCTCCTCATGAAACTTGTGTACAACTACTTTTCTCTGAAACAAACAAGTTTCAACAGCAAGATGATGTATCAACTACTCCCAGCTTCTGTCTGAGGTATTCAAATGTCTCCCTGGGCGGTGGTTTGGTGAGTATATCAACAACCTATTCCTTGGAGGGAACATACTCCAATTTGACCTTCTATTCAATCACTTGTTCTCAGAGAAAATGATATTTGATAAGTATGTGCTTGGTCTTTGAATGCATGACAGGATTCTTTGAAATACTGATTGCACTTCTATTATCACATAAAATGGAGATAGGTGGAGTACAAGTGATTTGAAAGTCTTGCAAAGTTTGTATCATCCAAAGGAGTTGTGTGCAGCAAGATGCAACAACCACATATTCCGCTTCAGTTGTAGATAAAGCAATTGAAATTTGTTTCTTGTTGAACCAAGATACTAATCTAGAACCCATAAAGAATGCACCACCACTAGTGCTTTTTCTGTCATCCATTCTTCCTACCCAATCCGCATTTGTATATGCATGAAGTGTGAGCTCTGTATCTCTAGGATACCATAAGCCATAGTTTTGTGTTCCTTGAAGATGTTTGAGAATCCTTTTAACCGCCTAAAGGTGTGCTTCTTTTGGATTTGCCTAGAATCTTCCAACTATTCCCACTGCATGCATGATGTCTGGTCGGGTACCTGTCAGATAGAGCAGACTACTAATCATGGATCTATAGGTTGATTGATGTACTGCTACTGAATCATCATTTGCACTGAGGTTGCATCCTGTTACCATAGGGGTACATACTAGTTTTGAACCTTCCATGCCATATTTCTTCAAGATCTGCTTGAGGTACTTGGTTTGTGATAAAAAGATACCATCTTTATTTTGTTGGACTTATAAACCAAGAAAATATGTCAGCTCACCAAGCAAGGACATTTCAAAATTTTTTTGCATCACCAAAGCAAAGTTTTGACTCATGGCTTCTTCATTACTACCAAAGATGATATCATCAACATACACAACAAGTATTAGAAATTTTATCATTATCAATTTTTATTATATATTGTTATTTCAATCCTTTCTTGAAAAGGCTTGTGTTGGAGTATTATGTCCAAATGATAATACCAGCCCTGGAGGCCTATTTAAGACCATGGAGTGCCTTCTTAAGTCTGCATACAAGTTTTGGATCATTTCCAAGGATGAATCCATCTGGTTGCTCAATATACACTTCTTCTTCTAAGTCTCCATTTCAAAAGGCAGATTTCAAATCCATTTGAAATACTTTGAACTTCTAAAAGCTATAAAGAGCAAGGAACATTCTTATGGCTTCAAGTCTAGCAACCGGTGCAAGATTTTCTTCAAAGTCTATACCTTCTTGTTGAGCATACCCTTTACAAACAAGTCTGGCCTTGTTTCTAATAACATGTCCATTTTCATTCAGCTTGATTTTGAATATCCATTTGGTCCCTATGAAATTCTTATCGTTAGGTCTAGGAACCAATTCCCAAGTGTTATTCTTTTCAATCTACCCAAGTTCTTCATTCATGGCCTTGACCCAGCATTCATCTTTGCATGCTTCACTTACATTTCGTGGTTTAATGGAGGTGAGCAATGCTAGATAGCTTGAAGCTTCTGAAATAGTTCTTCTTGTTTGTACATCTACCTCTTTCTACCCCAAAATTTGAGTTTCTGGATGATTCTTCCGAACATACCTGGATGGAGTCTTTTCTTCTACCCTGATCTATTCTTCTGGTGCCTCATAGGTTTCTTCTTCATCATAAGTCTGATTTGATGTTGAAGGATAGTCCTCATCATCTTTGAAATCTTCAGATTTTACCTGCCTTGGATTGTTTCCTTCTTCATCAACCACTACATCAATACTTTCAACAATTTTTCCAAATATTTTATTGTAACGCTTATATCCTTTGCTTTGGGAAGAGTAACCAAGGAGAATGCCTTCATCTGCTATAGGTTCAAACTTGCCAAGGTTTTCATCAGTCCTTTTGATGTAACATTTGCTTCCAAAAATTTTGAAGTATTTTACCCTAGGAGTCTTACCATACCAAAGTTCATGAGGAGTTTGAGTGTTGTTCACCGTAACATTTGTCTTGTTGAGAATAGTAACTGCTACAAATGCAGCTTCACCCCAGAAGGTTGCGATAGTTCCAGACTCATCAAGCATAGCACGAGCCATTTTTTGAATCATTCTGTTCATCCTTTCCACTACTCCATTTTTCCGAGGAGTCCTTGTAGTAGAGAATTCCCTTCTTATTCCATGTTCTTCACAAAAATAAAAAAATTCATCCAAGGTAAATTCCCCTCCTTGATCAGACCTAAGGCATTTGATTCTACAATATGATTTGTTTTCAACCAAGGCTTTGAATGCTCTGAACTTTTCGAAAGATTCGTCTTTATGCTTCAGAAGTCCTATCCAACACATCTTGGAAAAGTCGTCAATGAACAATATGAAGTATTCTTCTCCTCGAGGTGATCTTTTCCTCAATGGACCACATACATTAGTATGGACAAGTTCAAGTGGCTTACTACCTGATCCTTCCTTCTTAGGGAAATTAGTTCTGGTTTCTTGTCAAACTGACATGATTTGTATATTGTATTGTCTGGAATTTTGATGTCAGGGAGACCATGAACCGCTTGATATTTGCATGCTTTCCTTATGTGAGAGAAGCTTAGATGCCATAATCTTCCTTGCCATAGCCAGTGCTCATCATTTTTTCTTAGATAACATTTTTTTTGTCCTCCCTTGAGTATGTATAAATTATTTGGAGTTCTTATGCCTTTGAGCATTGTTTCTCCTGTATCAAGCCCATGAACAATATATCCATTTGATTGAAATATTACCTCATTTCCTTGATCACACATTTGACTGACACTCAATAGATTATGCTTTAAGCCATCAACATACATAACATTTCCAACTTTGACCTTTTCTTTCAAAAGAATAAAACCTTTACCTTTTATGAGTGCAGGGGTGTCATTTCCAAATGAGACCTTCCTTTCCTTTTCTAAGGCACTATATGACTGAAGTTTTTCTTTATCACCTGTCATATGTTTCGAGCATCCACTATCGATCTACCACTAATTTTCTTGTCCTTCCACATATAAGGCTACACCACATCTTTCTGGTTGCGGTTCTTTCTTTCTCCATGTTTTGGGACTCAATGAAGCTTGCTCCTTCTGAGTTGTTTACTGAAACCTACTCCTGCATTCAAAATCTTCCTGACCGAAGTTGTTACAAATAGAACATTCTATTTGATTTTCAAGAGTAGAAAAGTTATTGTAGGTCCTTTTCATGATCCCAATCACACTCCTTTGATTTCGTGCTTCTCTAGTCATGATGGTCTTGTAGGCAACACATTTAGCAGCTTTGTGTCCAAAGTTATGACAAGAGAAACATTGGCCATTAAAGAAATTCCTGCAATTATCAAACCTATCGTTCAGGTGATTGTAGTTTCCATAGGCAAATTGAGAATGATTTAGCTGCGGTTGGTTGTAACTTCTATTCATCCTTGAAGTAGATTGCCCCGAATTTACTTGGTGATCTTTATTCATCCTTGAAGTAGATTGACCCTGATTTTCCTGGTGATTTGCTTTATACCTTTGTTGTCGATTGTCAACCTGTTCACTTCTTCTTGCTGCATCTAGATAACTTTTGGAGGTGGATGCCTTTTGTGCCTGAGATGCTTCTTCAGAATATCCATGATCTGCCTTGATTAGAGGAGAACGCTGCACTTTGATAATCTCATCTAAAGTTTCATATCCTTTAGCAAACCTAAGATTAAGAGCTTTTGTTTTCTCAATATCTTTTCCAAGTCCCACAATTTCACATTCTAACTTTTCATTGTGTTTTTCCCTTTCAGCAAGTTTGAATGTTAGAGTATCTATGATCATACTCTTTTCTTCTAAACAAATTTTAAGTTTAGAAATTTATTCATAGAGATCATCTTCATCTATAGCATCCAAGAAATCATCATCTTCAAAGGCCATCAAAAGTCTATAATCATTACATTATTCATCTTCATCACTAATTGAAAATCCATCACTATCTTCATGTGTATAATAGCTTTTCTTACTTACATTTTGTTTTATGTTCCATCTAACTAGTTCCTTACATTTCTCAAGCTTATGAGGACACTTGGTTGCATAGTGGTCAACTCTTCCACAAGCAAAACATTTGAAAGGTAGCTTACCTCTGAATCTTCCAGAACCCCATTGAAGGTTCTTGACAAAGTTTGATTCTTCCTCTCCTTCTGATATATGTCCTGACTCATTGTAATCTCCTTTTCCTGAAGCCTTGAATGCAACTTCTCTCCTATCTGATGGTCCCCTTTTTCTCATTTCAAGAGTAGTTAGGTTTCTGTGCAGCTGTGACATGGTAATGCTCTATAGATTCTGCTTTTCTTCTATGGCAGAAACTTTTGATTCAAACTTTGAATTCAAAGATCTTAGAACATTTTCAACCAAAGTAACATCTTTTTATCTCTTCACCCAAGTTTTTCATACGATTAACAATTTCATCTATATGTAAGAAATAATTAGCCACACTTTCATCATTATGCATTTTGAGATTTTCATATCGAATTCTGAGAGATTGTAGTTTTGCATGTTTTACCTGATCCTCTCCTTCAGAACGATCTTGTCCCACATTTCTTTTGCAGTTTTGAGCTCCATAACCTTGACAAATTTTGATTGAGATAAACTCCCTAATAGAGTATTGAGAACCTTTGCATTTGTTTCATACTACTTCTTACTAGCCGTATCTATAGGAGTTGCTGATGGAAATGTGTATCCTTCTTCCACGATATCCCAAACTTCTGTACCAAGAGATTGAAGATAGGTTGTGATTCTTACCTTACAATAGACGAAGTTGCTCCCATCAAAGATTGGTGGCCTGATAAATGCTTCTTTTTCGTAGTTTCTCATGATGATAGATCTTTATTCAAGTGATCAAGCTTCTTCTGAAGGACCTACTCTGATACCAATTGTTGGAAATAATATTAAGAGGGGGGGTATATCAGTATTATCAAATAAATTATTTTTCATTTCACAATTAGATTTGTATACGCTACTTCAGTTATGGGAAACTGCGTATATACACTATTGTGTCCAAAGCAACAAACGTATATTAGTAAACTTATGATTCATTAAATGTTGATCTTTAATTAGTGCATCAAAACTTCATTAACCATAAGAACATTAAACAGGTGCAGTAAAATAGAACAGATCATCACACACATGGATAGAAGATATAAAGTGGAAACCCAATGTGGGTGAAAACCACCTACTACAATTTGTCTCTATCTTCTTTTAATAGGAAAATTCTTTTTACAATGTTTCTGTACTGGTGTAGTCTTATACCAGTACGTAGGCTTCTACCTGCAAAAGGCTACTACCTTCTCTCATTCTCCAGCTTCTCCTGGAAGGAAGATACAACGCCCTCAGCTCTTGTACTAGCTGATGTACTAGTATGTAGGTGCTGACCTACAGAAGGCTACAACCTTCTCTTTCTTCCAGGGACCACATTTCATAAATTTTCAGATTGGATCCATCAATGACAATAATCAAACATCAAATACATCTGCGTCAACCAATCTCCTTTTCTTCAATCAAAACTGAATCAAACAATTACTTTTCTGAATGTTGTAACTAGAATACATTAACAGTAACCAGAAACCAATCCTGAACCCAGAACACTGCAACAATAAACAAAAGTAGATAAAACATATTTCATGAGATGTACACTACTTCAATATGTAGAGCCTGCATGCATATTCTTTTGTATTAAGGCCAACCAACATATACGTTGTTTTGACTTACTTAACCAGCATGTATAAGCACCTCTACTATGCCAAACCTGTGTACAGATCTATAATAGATAATTTACCATTTTCACTTATTCAGACATTAGTTATACCCAGATTATCATATTTATAGATCAACTCATATGCCAAATATAACAGATCAAAATCACACAAAGATACTACTATTCAAGCCTTAAGATCTTCACCCAACAATAGAAGTTATGCTTCTTCTAGCGCGCAGGTTCCTCCTTGGTTCAGATCCAGCTATGCACCATAACCCAATTCTAGATCTTGCTCTCCATAAGATATTCAATGCTTGAGTGAATTCCTTTGCCTAATGATCTCCTTTCCCTTTTATAGTCTTAGGTCTTACTTAATACCATGGTCCAAAACCATAGAGAATCAATAACATGAACCCAATACCTAGGTTCAACACTTTGGACGAGATACCATGGTCCAAAACCATAGATCCAAATACCAAGGACTAAATACCATGTACCAAAAATAAGTTTTCCCACATGTACGTGCTTTTTATTGCATTAAAGTGCGTGCATACGTATACATGCCTTTTGATCATCAAACCCACGTGTATAGGTGACTTGGTTAAGAGGAACTTACATATATCTCTTTTTCTTTCATTTTGAGAGCCTGAACTGAGATCTTCCATCTGAGTGAGTTTCCATCAAGGACAACACCTGTGCCATAGTGCCAAACCTGTGTCATAATGCCAACATGGAAAATTTGGAGGGTACCAGAATATAGTGCAGAGACACCTTTGAAAGTCTAGGCTAAATTCCTGGAAGAGATCCTAGAAAAAAGGCAAATTTTAGCTTCTAACTTGAATGACCTACTAAGGTGGGGTAGAAATAGTGTGGACAACTTCAACCTCAAAGAAGCCAAAATAATAATCTCCAGATTTGATCATCCAAATCCTAACAAGACATGGTGGAACCTTTGGAGCAACCCTCACTGGATGAAGATCAAAATGTTCATATGGCTACTTCAGCATAAAAATATTTTGACCTAGGAAAATCTTAGCAAAAGAGGTTTTGCAAGTCCTTCAAAATGCTATTTATGTGCCCTGTAGGAGGAGACCATGGATCACATTATTAACCTTTGTGTGTTCACCTCCTCTATATGGAATTGGGTAGCTTCCATCTTCAACCAGACAATCAGGAAGGAGGATGATATTACTGATACTTTAAAGAATTGGAGAAAAGACTTTTCAAGCTGTGAGACTATCAATATAGCCTAGACATTGATTCCAGGTTTTTTGATATGGGATGTGTGGAAAGAATGCAACAATAGGATCTTCAAGAATAAATCTAGTTTATCTCAAGGCATCATGGCTCAGATCCTAAAACAGCTCAAGGAAGCATTTAATGTCTTTCTGAAGCATCCTCTAGAAAATCCTCCGAGTCAGAGGGACACTCACATCCTTGAAAAGTTGAAACTTAAGTACCATGATCCTTCTGACACCCATAAGAAAGCAAGGCACATATAAGATGGAAAGGCTTTCTGGCAACCCCCTCCCCATGGCTTCCTGAAACTCAACAAAGATGGAGCCTCAAAAGGGAACCCAAGGGACATGGGTTTCGGGGAAGTCATTAAAGATGTAGAGGGCAATATCAAAATCATTTTTCACAGTCATTTGGAGAGGGCTACCAACAATATGGCTGAACTCATGGCCATGGAGCAAGGCCTAGAAATCCTGAGAGACTACAATTTACATAATACTATCATAGAGGCAGACTCGGAATTAACGATTAACTCAGTCGAAAGGATAAGCACCAGCACAACACCAGACAAAGTTTCAAACCATTGGTGACTCTTGCAAGATTTTCATAGAGTTCAATCTCATCTCAGAACTCTTAGAACTCTAAGCTTTTTTCACGTGTGTAGAGATGCCAACAGAGTGGCAGACAGGCTAGCCAATGAAGAGGTGAATTGCGCAAGAGAAAACAAGTGATGTTTGTGGGAGTTTTCTCAGAATGGAAAACTGAGAAACGATTGTGGCACTCTAGCGTGCGAAGATAGGGATCCTTATCATCACTCCAAGGGGAAACATCCAACATATATCTATGTGGATGGAAGTCAAGGGTTATTCTAAGAGGCAACCCAAGTTTAGGATCTTGCAGGGGACTAGTGGGCAAAGGAGAAATAACATTAAACCAAAAAGTGGTTCGAAGATTCTCTTTAGAATTAGGTGGATTTGCAGCAGTTTCCGGGGTTATTGGAGGGTATATTGTAC
>APFE031461074.1:11645-36142 GCA_000404065.3 Pinus taeda
AAGGACTTAAGTGGAATAAGTCTATATCCTTTGACATCTTCAAAATATCCAACAAAAATACATTTTTCACTCTTAGGTTCTAAAGCTTTATGTTTCTCATATGGAATATGTGCCCATGCTTCACTTCCAGAAACACGAAAGTGACTTACATCTGGTTTAATTGAGCTCCATGCTTCTTCTAGAGTGATATTCTTTAAAACCTTAGTACGAATGTGATTTATTATGTAATTTGCACAGTTAATTTCTTGTGCCCAAAAATTAAGACTAAGTCCTTTAGATTGAAGCATGCAATAAGCCATTTCCTTTAAGGTGTGATTCTTCCTTTCAGCTACACCATTTTCTTGTGGAGTATATGGAACAGTATGTTGCATTTGAATTCCATTCTCAGTGCAAAAGTTGATGAATTTGTTGTTAACATATTCTCTGCCATTATCACATCTTAGCTCAAGAATTTGTTGTCCAAATTGTTTTTCAACAAAGGCCTTAAAGGCCAAGAACATGTTAAATACTTCACTCTTGAGTTTTAAGAAGTACACCCAAGTGCATCTAGAGAAATCATCAATTAAAGTTAAGAAATACTTGTACCCAGAGAATGAAACAATTGGAAGTGGACCACATAAATCACTGTGCACAAGCTGTAAAGGGGTTGAGGCGTGCCAAGAGGCACGTTTTTCAAAACTGTCCTGATGATGTTTTCCGAGTACACATCTGGAACAAACACCATCTCTGCAAGATACCATTGGAAGAACTGTCGCCATATTTTCTTTACATAGATTCTGAAGGGAGCGATAGTTTAAGTGACCAAATCGCTCATGCCAAAGTTTTCTCACATCATCATTATGAGCAACAAATACCGAGGGAAGATTCGATGACCCAAAGTTGTGAAACTTATACAACCTTGTAGAATCATCAGCAATGTCAGTAGCTAAAATCTATCTAGGATCCTTTGAGTCCTTAATTACAACATCGTGAGGTGAAAATTCAACGATTTTACCTTCACCTGAAGGAGTTATCTGATATACAGAGAGAAGGTTGCAGGATAAGGTTGGAACACATAATACATCATTAAATTGACCATTGTCTATATGAACAGTTCTAGTCCCTAAAACACTAAGAGATCTATCATCACCAACATATATATTGTTGGTGTTACAATCATTTAAAGAAGAAAACATGGCTTTTTTTTTGTCCATGTGATAAGAAGCTCCAGAATCAATGAGCCACTCATGAGAATGAGAGGAAGAAGATAGATTTAGTGCATAGCCAGACCGAGATGCTTGACAACCACATGCAGAAAGTGCCATTCTTGAAGATGAAGTTGAAGTCGAAGAGTGCTCCAAATGGATGTTATGCTTCTTCATTGTTGCTTCCAAGGCTTCCATCTTCTTAAAGCATTTGGATTCTAAGTGGCCATCTCGATTACAAAAGTGGCAATGTATATCAGTCTTCTTCCCTTTGTTTTTATTTTCCTTATCATTTTGTTGAAATGATTTTTCATTTTAAGGCTGAAATTGCTTAGGATCCTTGTTTGGTTTAGGACCATTCATTTTAGGACACAACTTCTTAGGATTCTTTGAATTTGGTTGTTGCTAGGTAGCTAACGCTTTCTTAGAAGAGTTTCCAAGATTAAGAAGACCAAGGTGTAAGATTTTTTCTTGTTCTCTTATTAAAGAATCACAAAAAGAACCAAAGGAAGGGGACCTGTAGGCTTGTCCTTGAGAAGTGAAGGCTTCTCTTGTAGAATGGAAGGTGGAAACAAACACAGAGTAGGCTGGTCCCAACTTAGTAAGAATGGAATAGATAATGTTACTATCTTCTTTCTTAACCTTAACACCTTCCAAGAGAAGTCTAAGGGTCTTGAACGTGGACAAAAAATCTTCAATGCAAGAAAAATTATTGGGGTCCAATGTAAGCAACTCAATTTCAAGTTGATAGGCTCTAAGTTCATTTTTTATTCCAAAAACTTTAGTAATCTATTTCATTGCTTCATCAGGAGTATCAAGTTCTGCAATATGGAATCTAAGATCTGGAGAAATAGACATCCCTATCAACCTGCGTGCTTGATCTTACCTATTTTCCCATTTAGCTACCTTATATTCACCTTTTGGTTTGGTTTCTTGGCCTGTGGCTATTCTGTAGAGACCTTAACTTCTAAGTAAATCCACAATGTAGGACCACCATTGGAAGTAGTTGGTGCTGTCAAGAATAACTTGGCATGGACTTTCCATTTTAATAGAAACTGAAGCTATAGATGCTAAAATCAAGTGTTGCAATGGAAATATCTAGAAAAATTAGGCTGGTTGAAAGAAAACAGCTCTGAAAATGGCTTTCGGATGAAGAAGTTATGGCTTTTTGAAGAAAAGTTGATGAAGATGCCGACGAAGTGCGGGAATGTGTGGAAATGAATGATAATGTTAAAACAAAATCTGACCCCTTTCCAAACTTAATCTAATTAGCTCAACAAAAAGAAGACTTGAACTCAAGACCTCTACTCTCATAAATTAGCTTTGGACCAAGTGAGCTAAACTAAAAGTTTAGTAATTTTTGGAAAAGAGGAAGGGGGTTTTTTTTTTTAGTCACTCAAGCTTTGGGCTGCGTGCTTACTTGAGAAAGCTCTTTTTCCCTGCAAAACAAAAAACAAAAAACTGAACACGGACATGCAAAAAAAAACAAACCTTACGGATTGAAATTAGCTTTCCCCATAAACTAAATATTTTCCTCAATGTTTCTGATTTTTCAAGATCACACTAAGGCGCGGCGGAAAAGAGCATACACATGAGAAAAATCATTCCTCATTGTTTCTGATTTGCCCAGATTACACAGAGTCGAGGGGAAAAGAGCATACGCAAAAATGAAAGGTATAGATCTGGTAATAAAAAAACCAATAGATAAATAAACCGAAATAAATAGAGAGAAAATAACTAGAAACTGTAAATAAACATTGTATACCTCCAGATCTTAAAAATGACGTAGCTACGACTCCAAGAAACCTTTTCACATGAAATGAAAGGGGTTCCTCACTGGAACAGATGCTCCTAAGACAATAGAGTAGTCCACTTAGCCCGAAAGTAGTCAGAAATAGTAGATCTAGGAAACGGCAGTCGGATGCAGTTCTACTAGCTTCAGATTTGGATCACCAACGGACGTGGCCCTCAAATAGCTCTGATAACATGTATGAATTTATAGGGTAATTTCCTCAGACATAACACCAAAGGACACTGCTCATAAACAGATCACAGATCAATACACCAGTATTTTGACGTGGTTAAAACCCTCAAAGAGGGAAATAGTCCACGGCCTGAGCCAACGCAGCCACTTGAGGCAATTTATTAATAAAAGAATGAAATTTTACATAAGCTTCCCTCATGAGCAGTTAACCTACAAATGACCCTCCATGCTCTTTAAATAGAGATCATGGACCAATCGGGTGTTAAGTCGCAGATCAAGTGTCGGTAATACCGAGGAGAGAATGAACCGTCAGATCACTACATATCGTGACCGTTGGATTGTAAGTTACAAAAGTGCATAGTAAAGAAACACACTTTACCTAACTCTACACTAGACCAAGTTATACTTAACTATTCCTATTGTTGAATATCCTAACGAATAATAAGTTATATGGTATTTTACTAATTATATATAGTTAAAATATGAGTTATACACATAATTAAAAATATATTTAAATTAACTAATATTAAAATTTAATATATATTTTTAATTTTATTAAAATTAGATGTTAAGTTATAAATTTCTTAGTTTAGTTGTCCCAAGGGTTAGCTCAATTAGTTAATTTCCCGTCGTTAAATGCACCCTGCTAATGGGAGGTCACTGGGTTGATTATCCTTGATGCCCTCAAGCATATGCTCTGCTAATAAGCTTGTAATATCCCTTCGTAGACCTTGTGTAAAAATACACAAGATTAGAAATTTTTACCAGATTTACTAGCACGTATTATTGTTAATGACTTATTCCATATTCTTTAACCGGTAATGAAATGATATAATCATGATCACTAAGTGAAGTAACCTTAGACAATGAATAAAAAATCTTATGAAGTAACAACCATGATTTTAACTTATTAACAAAATGCATCCTGCTACAATTTTGCATCATTAACATTGTTATGTTTAATTAAGCTAGTTAATAACGCATTGATGATTATGTAATTTCCAACATCATGCAAGGTAGAAATATCATCAAATAAAATAATAGGAAAACACATAAATGGACACTGATATATTGTGGAAACTCAAAAGGGAAAAAGCAATAAACATTTATTTTATGAAACGTTTTGTGATGAAGTTCACCCCTCACTCAATGGACCAAGGGAGTCCATCCCTTGTCCATTGTTGAAATTTTAGAAGGAAATTTAATATTTAAACTCAAACATGATTATCTAGAGGTCAATACATTCAACATGATGTCATGTTTCTTCAAACACTTTACCCCACATTTCACAAGCATAGTATCTTTGTGGCATGGTTGTTCCCTATAGTATGTTACCCCTTCTAATTTGCGTTTGACAATCCTTTACTCTACAAAAATCAATAGTCAAGCATAATGACCTGATTGTCCTCCATAGTGTTAGTTATCATCCATCTTTTCGTTCTTACAATCAATCCATTCTTGGTATGAGTCACGATTCTTTCCTGCAATTTCTATCGTCAACAACTCTAACATCATGGTTAGGTAAAACAATCATTTATCAAATCCCAACTAATCAATCTCTACCGGTTATGATTAATAACCTTCTATGTGTTATACATCTTCTCATGTTCACGTTCTTGCACATGCATAATAACATTAAAAAATCACCCTTAATCTTTTACTTTTACATGATCTCCAGGTGCAAGACCACTTCCTTGCACATGCATAAATAATATTAAAATTTATCTTGAATATTTTGCTTTGACATGCATCATCAAGTATAAAACCATTCTTGTTTGTACCAATATAATAAATTTGCTTAGTAATAGAAAATACTACTAAACTCTTGTTGTTTTTATTGTAATTCACATACGTACAATGCATGTTTAACTTTTCAAATTTCCAATGCATTAATAAATGCAAATAAAAATCACACCTACTTATCTTACATGAAATAAATGCATAAACATATAAATTATGTGTTTCTATTCACATTTCACATACTTTAAAATGCATATAATTATAAAAGCATGTTCTATTATCGACATCAAATATGCACTAAATAGAATGCCTAAATATTATCAAGCATGTTTATTCATATGCATTAGTTGGACACTTAAAAGCTCCTCTATTCATCCTTGTTGCAGCTAAAATACCACTTTTAACTATATAATAATCACTTGCAATTTGCATGTGTATGCAATTCTAAAGCCATGGCTTCCATCTGTATCTCAAATGCAACCATGTTTATATTAGCTTGCATGTGAATACAAGATGTGTATGCAATTACAAAACCTCATATATTTAAGAAAACACCATGCTTAAATTATCTTTCTATACACAAGAAGTAGCTAAATTATCTTTCAAATGTTTTTCAACACAAGAACTATAAAAAAAAACTTTTCAAAGAGATTAACATAGTACATTTATCTTTTTACCCACATACCATGCAATATTTTCAGAAAATAAACATAGATAACAAGAGTTCATGAATTTGTTTTGTTCAAGGAAAGCAATTTAAAGAAAAATGACATGGTTAACGATACCTCTCTACATGCAACAACCATGAAAACTCTCCATGAAAATAACATTGTTAACTTATCTTTTTATGCATAAGAATTTAGACAACCTTTTCAAGAAAATAGCATGACTAACCTATCTTTTTGTGCATAAAAATCATGCAAATATTTTCAAGAAAATATCATGATTAAAATATCATTTTTATGCATAAGAATCATGAAAATATTTTCAAGAAAATGACATGTTTAACATATAATTTTTTATGTATAAGAATCATACAAATCTTTTCAATAAAATGGCATGATTAACCTATCTTTTTTATCTTTAAGAATCATGCAAACCTCTTCAAAAAGTGGCATGATCAACCTATCTCTTTTATGTATAAGAATCATGCAAAAACTTTTCAAGAAAAATAACATGGATTTTTATCTTTTTATGCAAAATATTTGTATGCAATATTTTTCAAGAAAATATCATGGATTCTTTATATTTTTATTCACAATATTCATATAATTTTTCTTTTCAAGAAAAATAATATGGACTTTTATCTTTTTATGCAAAAGATTTTCATCAAAATCTTTTTCAAGAAAATAGTATAGATCCTTTACCTTTTTATGCACAAAAAAATTGCAAGTTTTTCAAGATATTAACACATAGTAAACTTATCTTTCTATTTACTAGTCTTCCCTTTGCTCATTTTGCTTTCACTAGTAATTTTGGCAACAAGACTCTACCTGTTTAAATTGATCTCAATTATTCACTTCCACCTACATCAAAGCTTTCTGCAAATATTTATGTCCCTTCATTATGAAAGAAAAAGGTCCATCATATATGAAACCCCAGTTCTAGGGTGAAATAATGCATATATAACCTCGCTTCTAAAATTTCAGGGTGAATTTGTGCCCGTAAATAATTGTTTTAAGAAGTTTAGGAGAAAAACGTTCTCATTAATTATTGAATCTAAGAAATTCCAAATCTAGGATTTCTAGGGTGAAATCATGTGCATCAATCCTCCTTTATTTATGCATAACCAATTGAATTTTGAAAACTTCCTTACGAAATCATTCTCATAAATTACTAAATCACAAGATTTCAAATGAATTTTGGAAAATGATGTAAAGTGTTTAAAGAAAATGAAAAATTTTCCAAAGCAAAATACAATACTCATGCATTCCAACTTTATCCAAGGAAATGAAATGGATCAAACCCTACATCAAGAATACAAGCCCCTATACTTATCAGGTATACCTCAAGATAATAAAATTTGAAGCATCTATGCAAAATGCCTTTAGGTGGTAAGATCTTTTCTGATTAACAATTCAGCTACACTAATTTTGTAATTATTTCTTGGAGGTAACCTAACTCTCTTTTGTTTTTGGAGGGAATCTAATTATTTCTTATGTGATTAAACTTAGGGGTATTACATTCTCCCCCCTTAAGGATAACATTGTCCTCTGTGTTCATCTCTTCTTCCTTTTGTCATTTTCACATGTTCGTTTAGTCCTTATCTCCCACTTGAACTTTATCATTTTATTTATATTGTTTTTTTATTTTCACAATCTCCTTTTTAGATATTTTACTCACAACATTTATCTCAAGTCATGATAATTTTATAGCCAAAACAACCAAAAGGGCTCCTTTTCCTTGAAAATGAAGGATTTTATTTTTCAAGAATACCAAACCGAAAAAACTATTGTTTTATTAATAACCATAAATATTTATAAATATAAATTTTCAATTTTATTTCATTTTTAGCCATTCTTCAATTTCATAAAAAAAAAAAAAACAAAATATTTATAAAAAAATATTCTTAATTTCCAATACTCTTGGAAACCATGGCCACTTCACACAATATTTTAATTATAGGTGGCTTATCACTTGTGGAAAGCACTCTAAAAATGGATCATCAACCTAATAGAAATCACCTTGGGTGGTTTATCAACCTCCTTGGAAAGCACCCCATGGTGTTTGGAATGTAGTGATTATTTCTCAATTATTATCATAATATTTTCAACTATCTAGCATTTACCATAGTACTTTTGCAAGTATTCAAAGAGCACATAGCTCTCAAATCACTGAAATAGCCAAAGTAGTCATAACCACATGAAGTGCATAGTGTCTTAGCCCCTTTCTATAGACATCCACAAGACGGGAAATACCATAAAGTAAACCCTTGAACTACCATTCCAGTAGTTCCTCACTAAGTGCTAATCTTGTTCCCTATCAAGAAACTAGTCAAAACTCTTTCACAAATTTACATCTCCTCAACCCAAGTAGCATCATGTTAGATCAGGGTACATGTCCATTACTTATCTCCCATTGGCACATTTAAATTTAAACTTCCTTTATCCCCCGTACTCTATTTCATACATCATCCACCCATGAAATTTCTCTCTGGTCATGTTAGCTTTTGGCAGTCATAGCAGCCAAACAAGGTCATCCGTTTTGGACAAATGGAGGATTTTGATTGTTCCTTCATGGACCATAACTGATTTTTCATTATTTCCTAGCAGTTAAGAGCCTAACCTCTCATGTGGTGTGTTCTCTAATATTCCCAAAAAAAATAAAACACTTACAATTTATGAACAACATAAATGATTACTTTCTCATAAAGAATCTTTACTTTTCAGGTTTTCAACAATGTGTTATCTTAGAAAATCATAAAAATAATTTTAAAATGGATGTACTACTTTTCCTTGACATTATTTGTTAATATGTATAAAAATCAAATTCATAATTTGATTTTCATTGTCATCGAATGTTTCCTTGAAAACTTTTCCAATCATTGCTTACGATTCCTACTAACTCATGATTTCTTCAAAAGTTTTAGACCCTACTACCAGAGAATTCTCATGGTTTTGGCCTTCAATTAGGACACCCCTCGAAATCCAACAATTCACAGGAATCACAATAGACATCTTATGTCACACTATTACGTTCATTTCAAATTTTCCACATAATAATCAACATGGAAACTAGAAAAACATCATTATATCTTCAATGCAAAAAACTTCCATGTCATAACGGTAAACATTATACCTTCACATTTGCAATTTCAAATTTCCAGAATCTTAGTGACTTCACTATGCTTTTATTAGGCTACCTCTTTTTAACCATACTAGTAACATTAGTCGCAATTGTAGTTCATAAAACCATACTCTTAAAAATCATGTTATTTACAAAGAATCTCGTTAAATATAGTCAAGATGCATTTCAATTTTCACATACATTAATGTTTGGTACTAGTTCTATCAATATTTCACTTAGGTTTCCTTGGATTAAGAGTAAGCATAGAAAGTAAGGATACATCTTCAAGACTCTATATCCAAGAATGTTTAAAACAAAGTTTTCCATGAAGATGTTTTCCAAAATAATCACTGAGGGAATAGGACCTTCTAAAAGATATATCTATTCTGATCCAATCATTTACATTCACCATAGTTCTAATTCATAAAAAATGAAATTTTATATGCACGCGTTCAATCGTGACTCATTATGCAACATTACTAATTTGAATTCAATCACATGGACTTTTCTAGTCAAGAAAATTAGTAATGCCAACTGATTCAAAATTCCATCTATATTTTGATTAGTAATGATAATAAATACACCACAATTCCATAACATAATGGACTTAATTGATTAGGTTTAATATGTAGTACCACCTGTAATATTTACACATACTAGATGAATTTCTAAAGGATGAAAATACAATATTTTTTAGATGCCTGGTTTATTCATACTAATACCATCATTGAATCATTGAATTGTAGAACTACATTGTTATGTGTAAATTTTAAGCAAACAATGTAATTAGCAACATCTGGCTACTACTATTGTTATCATTAAGTTTGTAGAACTTGTTAGTAAACTATCAAATAATATTTTCTTCCCTTATCACACCATTTATCATTTATGTGTGTTCATATGAAAGGGCACAACCCATTTTCTTTCTACTCTTATTATTAATATAAGAATGCATTTCTATTAGTTATTATTATTGTTATCATGACCTAGGTCCTTTATATCATTCAAGAATTTACATCCATGCTTATGTATGGTTAAACAAATATCCACTTCCATAGTTGTTATAGTTTCTTGGATATGCATAAAATCGTATACAAAGCTTTAATCATATAAGAAAACTAATTTATCATTAGTAAGTGTTGATAACAATTTAGAAGTTATAAATAGACTCAAAAACATATTGCCACCATTAATTGAATAATATTAGTATGGGTTACCACTATCACACTATTTATGATGGCCTACAATCAGAAACTGAACGATCATGTATATTGGAATACATCCTTGAAGATAATTTTAATAGTTTCTTGATAGATTTCATATGATTGATTAGTATTACAATTTCCAATGATGATGTCATACAATACTAACTCATAAGTTGTAGTGCAATATACTAAATAATCAATGCTACCAAACTATCATAAACTCAATCAAAATCCATGACAAGACATAATCGATTGTTATCATTATACTTCAGACCCACCACTTGACTCATTTTTTATTCTCAACTGTTAAGGGGATTCTCTTAATGTATTTTTAAACATACTATTATCCACTTCAAGGAAACCCTTGCATTTCTACATTATTTTACTATCACATTTTTTTCCTTACTGACAAAGAAATGCATACATCCATTATTTTCTTGTAAGAAATGCATTTCAACTTTAGGCAATTTTATTTTAATGCACATTTAAATATTATCATAAAGGTATACATACAAATATTGGTAGTTAATCTCCAATATCACTGTTTATAGTGTGAGTATTCAAAATTATTCATGATTTAGCTACAACTAATGCAACCAAATTTCTAATTGTCTTTTATCCATATAAAGAATAAAATGCCATGAGTTCAATTATTCTTCAAATGAGTCATTAGCACTATCATTCTTCAAT
The DNA here is from genome assembly GCA_000404065.3 of Pinus taeda. Taxonomy (NCBI): domain Eukaryota; kingdom Viridiplantae; phylum Streptophyta; class Pinopsida; order Pinales; family Pinaceae; genus Pinus; species Pinus taeda. The sequence continues at coordinate 22,235 of APFE031461074.1, forward strand.
GCAGTCATTAACACCATCAGACATCTCATGTTAAATACAGTCTATTGCATACATTTCCATATAATTTTGTTAGTTCCGTACCTAATCTTATATCCGATAATAGTCATTAATACCATCACACATATCGTATTAAATACAGTCTATTGCATACATTTCCATATAATTTTGTTAGTTTCATACCTGATATTATATCCAATAACGTTATACCTCTCCTCCTTCTCATTGTTACATAACTAATAGGAGCGAGCGTTGCAACCTTTTCTCTTACATCACTTATAATATATCTCAGCAGACCTCGTGCAAACATACGCAAGATTATAATTTTTTACTAGATTTGCTAGCATATAATATTCCCAATGACTTATCCCATGATATTTATACCATATTATTTAACTGATAATGAAATAATATAATCGTGATCATTAAGTGAAGTAACCTTAGAAAGTGAATAGCTAATCTTATGAAGTAATGACCATGATTGCAACTTATTAGCATAATGCATCCTGCTATAGCTTTTCATCATTGACATTATTCACTTAATTATGCTAGTTAATAACACATTAATGATGATGTAGGTTTCAACGTCATGCAAGGTAGAAATATCATCAAATAATATAATAGAAAACAAATAAATGGAAACTTAGTACAAATATCATTAAATAAAACAATAGAAAAACACATAAATGGACACTTAGATACCCTAGAAACCTTGAAGGAAAAAACCAGAAAAAACATTTATTTTATTATACATTTTATGAGAGAGTTCACCCCTCACTCAATAGAAGCAAGGGAGTCCACCTCTTGTCCATTGTTGAAAATTTTCAAGGAAATATAATCTTTAAATTAAAACATGATTACCTAGTGATCAATACATTCAATACATTATCACGTTCCTTCAAACACTTTACCCCACATTTCACGAGAATAATATTTTCATGGCATGGTTGTTTCTTGTAGCAAGCTACCCCTTGTAAACTACATTTAATCATCCCTGACTCTACAGAAATCAATAGTCGAGCATCATGACCTCATTTCCTTCCATAGTGTCAATTATCATGATTCATCTTTAAATTGTTACAAAAGTGTTAGATTAGAAACTATGAAACACAAAAGGGTTAGATTAGAAACATTAGATTAGAAACTATGAATCCATTTTTTGTAAGAATTTACAAGGTAAGTTCCTGAGACAAAACACCAAAAGGACACCGCTCACAAACAGATCACAGATCAATACACCAGTATTTTGACGTGGTTAAAACCCTTAGAGAGGGAAACAGTCCACGGCCTGCGCGAACGTGGCTACTACAGGCAATTTATTAATAAAAGAATGAAAATTTACATAAGCTTCTCTCATGCACAGTTAACCTACAAATGACCCTCCATGCGCTTTAAATAGAATTCATGGACCAATCGGGTGTCAAGCACGGATCAAGTGTCGGTAATACCGAGGAGAGAATGAACCGTCGGATCACTACATATCGTGACCGTCGGATTGTAAGTTACAAAATGTACAACGGTAAAGAAACACACTTTACCTAACTCTATACCTAACTCTATACTAGACCAAGTTGAACTTAACTATTTCCTATGTGTCGGAATATCCTAACAATAATCCACACACTCAATGGCATTTTCATAATAGTCTACTTTGGCCCTATGAAGGTATAGCCATTCCATACCCAAAAGCATACTATGATCCCAATGGAAGTACATTCACACGTGCTGCTATAAGCATACCATTAAGCTCAAATGCAAAAGCTCTTACCCAGTGATGAACTCTCTTCTTAGTAACTATAGCCAACTTCACCAACCAAGATTCTACATGGACTTCTTTTTTCAAGACACAGTTATCTACCAGGCAATATTAACATAGATATGATTATATCGAAGGTGAATCAAAATAGAAAACGCTGAATAGAAATATTACCTTCCATCTCAATAATGGATGTCTGGTGATCTTCCTGCTTGTTGTCCATATCTGAATAGATTCAAGGAATGCTATGGCTAACATCCGCAAATGTTTGTGCCTCCTGAGCTATATATTTGAGGCCTTCCACCCTAGTACAATGCATAATGCTTCTTGCGATGATATTTTCCACATATCTAGCACTAAACAGTCCCCTACTGTTGGGATGGGGTCCCTTAGGGTAAATTTTGCGGCAAAAGCCCAAGCTTTGTTGTATAAAGATGTAAAGGCTCTCCTAAATTTTTGTTGCGGAGCGCGTAGTTAGTTAAAGAATCATAAAGGGTTTTACCCTTATTAATGTAAGTTGAGTCAGCTTTTTGAGGATCTACCCAGGGTCCACAGACCATGGGATTCTATAAATCGATATGTCTTAAGATGTCTAAGGAATGTTATAAAGATTTTTTTTGGGAGAATTCTAGAGAGTTAGCGAAGAAGAGTAGGAAGAAAGGCTCTGCAATTGTGTGCACAGAGGCCTAGAGTAGAGTCTGTAGCTGAGTGCACAGGGATGTCTTACATCTATGAGATGGACTAAATATTAATAAAGAATACTGTTGCAGAAATACCCATGTTTATCACTTTACTTATGTTTTATATGAATGCACTTTATGTTGTGATTGGTTTATTAAATAATAAAGAATTGATGCATGAATTTACACAATTTATATTGTTATATGAATGTAATTAATGCTAACTGTTTATACAAAGATTATCTTCTTGTATGTTCAAGTTATCGAATGCTTAGGCCGATCTAAGTAATTAATGAGATAAGAGTAATCTTTGATGCATGTAAGTAGCTAATTAGCATGCTCAAGGTCCACAAAATACAGTTATAGACCTTCATGGAGGTCTAGAGGCTAATTAAAGAATTTATATTGATAAGCCATAGAGGCTTATCAATCTGCGAGAAGGTAGATTTAGGGCATCAAATGACATCACACTGATCTCTTGGTGAGGAAACTTGGTTTGAGCATGCCCTATAGTGCTTGAGGTGAGACTTCAGTCCACGCTTCATGGATTAATGCCAAAAGGGCCAGTAGTGTAGGGATTTGTTTGGCACAACTAACTCTGAACCTGGGTCAGGACCCACTAAGCCAACAAATTGTTCTTTTGCTAGGACTAGGATTTGCATAAAGAGATGTGTGATGTCACATCACTCGAATCTGAAAAAGAAATAAATTGAGAATTGCTTGGATAGAAACATCCATGAATTCGTGGCACAGGAGAATAGAAATCTACACACGACAAACAAATAGTGGTTGGATGAGTATCTATACACATAAATACATGAAATTTCCTTTTGCACCTTCTCGATTGAACTGTATGAGTGGATCACTAAATTGGAAAAAAACTAAGGAAGGTGGAGGCTTGGCATCCAATAGTGTGGACCCTAGAGCTAGTGCGGAGATTGGAATTCTCTGAAGATAAGATTGTGCGCAGTTTTGATCGTTGGCTTAATCAATTCATAGGAGGATTTGTGATAGAATTTGCAGTCGATACATCAATCAGCTACAGTGAAGCAGATCGAAACTTTTTCAAACGACCGCGAGGTAAGTATTTGAAATCTTTGAATACTTGGACTAAAATTCTCTTGTGTGAAAAGTGAGTTATGCGATTGCCTTGATGTTTGGATCTACACGAAGTGGGCAATTCTTAAAAATCCAGAGAGAGTAGGTCTTGAATATAACCCATTGTTAGAACCTCCTTTCAGTGACGATGAGGGAGTGGTACAGACCTCACTATGGAGCACTTTACATTTGATAAAGCAGGGTTTTCTATGAGTACCTCATCCACCCACACCACCTCCACCTTCACCTCCACAACATACACCTTCACCCACACCACCACCTCCTCGTCCACCATTCAATATGTCAAATACCATGAAGTTGCCCATTTTGAGGGGCTTGCAAGGTGAGGACCCAGATCAGTTTTGGTTCCTTGCAAAGGCTATATGGATGGCACAAAATATTACACATGATCATATAAAGAAGGCACAATTGGTTACTGCTCTACAAGATCGCACATTGACATGGTACATTAGGTACTATATCAATAACCCATTGCCATTGTTAGCTGACACTTAGACTACTCTAAATAACGAACTCAGTAGGCCCAAGTCTAAATCACAATTTGTCATTGGATTCAAGGAAATCATGATGAGGGCTAGTGAAACACCCTGGGAGCTAGATTAGACACTCAAGTGGTAGATCTGTGAGGTGAACATCAACCTCATGGATAGTCAGCATCACAAATGGTTTGTAGCCTCACTCCTCCTCCACCTAAGGGTTTCGTTATCGCAACAAAAGAGAGGGACCCAGGAAGAAGCCATGGAAATTTATTTGAGATTGCATGAAACACACATTCAAGATGTTACTTGTGTAGTTTACTAGATTCATGTAGAGTTGAAGAACCTCTTCTTGGAGTTGTAGAGCTCGAAGAAGTAAAAATATGTTATGCAAGAGCTGTGCAAAGAAGTTTGGTGCCTAAAATGTAAAATCAAGGGGCATGATAAAGGTCACTACCCTGCTTTTGCGAAGTATATTACAGCATAGGGTCAATGCCCTTGAGAAAGGAGGCTACCACAGGACCAAGTACAGGGCCCATGCTATGGTGCGCTATCTGTCAAGTAGCTGGAAAACATGTAATGGAAAATTGTCACTTGGTACAAAAATTTGTACAGATGCCACAATAGTTATTCTATAATTTCTGTAGATGAGTGGGCCACAATGAGGATAACTACCGTACTCATGATTTGATGATGGAAATAATGCCCACGTATCGAATCCAAATAGAAACTCGACCTCCAAATCAAGGCATTGGGAGAGCATGCAGAGGGTATCATGGGTACGAATGAGGTCAAGGAGGAGGACATGGAAGAGGGAGAGGAAAAGCTATTTTGTACTATTGTATAGTGCTAGGACACTATGCATGGGAGTGTACGAGCAAAAAACAACCGTCATGTTGGTTCTGCACTTAGTTTTCCCACGCGACAAAAGAATGCCCTATATTGATAGCTAACATGTAGGAGAAGAAGGCATAGCCTCAATAGCCTATCAAGATTCTATAGATGATGAGGGAGGAGCCTCGCAAAGAGGATCCCAATGTGAATATTGTGTTGCAAAGATGAATGATGACTGGTGATGATAATGGAAAGCCACCTGAAGAAAGTGAGAGGGTTCACAATGCTCCAAACAAGGAGGTTTGGTTTGATTTGTAGTGCACGAATAAAACATTCATGCAGGAAAATGAAAACATTGATGAGGCCACTACCTCAGGAATTCAGGACAAGCTATCTGAAGAAGTTGACCCCTCCATGATTACTAGTTTCTTGGAGACTTATATGAACCTACTGTGCAATAGGAAGGATGTGAAAGGGCTACAAGAGCTGATAAATAAGTGTGCGGGTAAGGAAGGTGCTCCTACAGGACACCACACAATTAGAAAGATAGGAAAACAAAAGATCAGAATAGGACACGAGATGAGGCTTACTGTGCAAATATGAGAGTATGAGATGGATCAAGTTATTTTGGATCTTTGGTCAGATGTGAAAGTTTTTCCTAAACAAACATGGGAATAAATGGGGAGACCTAGGCTGCAGTGGTCTCCAATTCAACCAAGGATGGAAAATCAATAGAAGATTATCCCTATGGGGATATTGCGTGGAGTGACCATACATATAGAAGGTGTGAGCACGTTGGTTGATTTTGAAGCGATAGAGATTGTTGATGACAACAATCCATACCCTGCACTCCTTGGAATTTATTGGGCTATCAACATGAATGGGGTTATAAATTTGAAGAAGCAGACAATGTCATTTGAAAGGAAATGACTTCACGTAGTAGTACCATTGGACCCTACAGAAGGATTGCGCGATACTGAACTAGTCCAAGACTATGAGGAAGGCGATGATGATTTGGACAAGATCTATAAAATAACAGCATGAGACCAAGATTGGGTTAATCTGACAGTCGATGGATGAATCACATGGGACTGAAAAAGCTCCTGTACTTCAGATTCATATGAGGAATTGAAGCACTAGCAGAATGGGTTGCATGAAGTATCTACGATGCACTATAATATGATGACTAAATCATTGTGTTGTGTGTCATCAGAGGTAAGAAATTTATGTTATTATGAGGGTTTGAATGATGTAGATAATTTTTTGGACGCATTTTAAAGGGAAGTACCAGAGAAGCATCACTTCCAAGCACTAGATTTGACATTGTGCGCTACGCCTGCATTGTGGTGGGGTACGCCTAAAGACAATTTTGATCAATGGTGCAAGTATACACGAATGATGAGATTGTAGTTTGGTTGTCCAAAAGTTTGATTAAATGAAAAATATGATGGAAGAAATGATTTGTGCAATCATTAAGCAAAATGGAGTAAGGCTTATGGAATAGAGTCGCAGCTAGAGTGGGTGCATATTTTCTATCACACTTTGGACATCATTCCTATGAATTGGTACCTAGAAGAGGAGCTCTGCCATAGTACTACGGAGTGGGACATCTTGAGAGAAGGATTTTTGATGGCCTTCATCTTTGAGGATGGGTTCAAAAGTATAGATGAAGCACTGCAGGAGGTTAAGGCAACAATTTTCAGAATATTATAGGATCCTTTAGAATTGATTCAACCAGATTGGAGCACCTAGTTGTGCCCTATGCTGGAGTGCTATGATATGACCAATAAAGAAGATGATGACGATCCAAGAAATATTAACATCTGGGAGGACGAAGGCCATCAAAAAGTTGACGGACTGCAGATAGAGAATCCAGATATCACCTCACCACTCAAAACTAGGCAAATAAACATTGGTACGAAGGTGGAGCTCAATTTTGCAAAGATTGGAGATTACTAGGATGATGTTATAGTAGATAAAGTCAATAAATTGCTCCATGAATATCAAGACTTATTTCCTACCCTTTTTATACATGGAAGGCATCATAGGTGATTTGGGAGTGACAAAAATAACTTTGAAACCAGATGTGAAACTCGTTAAGCAAAAGGCATATCACCTTAATCCCAAATGAAAGGAAAAGGTCTCCTTGGAGTTGGACAAGATGCTTGCAGTAGGTATTATTGAACCGATGGAGAAATATGATTAGGTGAGTCCAATGGTCATTCAAGAAAAGAAGAGGAAGGATGAAACAAAGATTTGCATAGACCTCAAGAAGCTTAACGATGCTTGCATTCATGATCCCTTTCCATATTTGTTCACAGATGAAGTATTGGATAATGTTGGAGGACAGGAGGCCTATTCATTCACAGATGGATTCTCTGGATACAATTAGATTAAGATCACGCTAGAAGACAGGAGCAATACCACCTTCATGACATAGTGGGGATGTTTCCAATATAAATTGATGCCTTTTGGACTTGAGAATGTGCTAGCGATCTTCTCTCACGTAGTCATTGCGACATTCAAAGAATTCATTCACAAGTTTTTGGAGGTATATTTTGATGATTGGAGAGTGTTTGGGCTGGTAAAGTGCCATGTAGCCAACTTGTGCTTGATGTTGGATAAATTTTGAAGGTATTAGATTGTGTTAAATCTAAAGAAGTGTTTTCTTGCATACCTTTTGGGATCTCGCTGGGTCATGTGGTGTGAAAACAAGGATTAGTGATGGAAACTACTAAGATCATTGTCATAATTAGTTTGGAGGCTCCAACAAGTGTTAAACCACTGCGCACAACACTAGGCCATACTGGCTACTATCAGAAGCTCATCAAAATTTATGCTAAGATTACCATGCCTATGGAAAACATACTAAAGAAAGATGCTATATTCCGTTGGGATGAAGAATGTTAGCACAACCTGGATGTATTGAAGGAGAAAATGGTCATCGCATTGATCCTAGTCTTCCCAGATTGGAAGAAGGAATTTCATGTGCATGTTGATGCCTCATGTATTACGCTAGGAGTAGTGCTGACATAGATCGGTGAAAGAGATATGGACCACCCTATAACATTTGCAAGTAGGAAGTTGTCAAAGGCTGAAAAGAATTATTCGAGAACACAGTGCAAAGGGTTGGCTATGGTATACGCACTCTAGAAATTCATACGTAACCAGCTAGGTGCACATTTGAATATGTACACACACCATTCTACATTAAAATATCTAGTTAATAAGCCTATTTTTGGGGGGGGTGGATATGCAAATGGTTGTTGTTGTTTCAAGAATATGACTTCAATGTAATTATGAAGCTATGGTGATTAAATGCAAGGCCAGACCATCTATCGTGCATTAAAATAGGAGAGGATCCTATTAATTTGGAGGAAGGATTACCTGACGTGGAGCTCTTCATGGTGCACGTAGCAGATAATCAATTTGTAGATATGATCCATTTCTTGACCATAGGAACGGCTCCAAAAGGATACACTAGTAAACAAAAGAAAGAATTGGTGACACGCACGATAGATTTCTCTATGATCACAGGCCATTTTTATAAAATGGAACCAGTCGAGATACTTAGCGTTTATGTTCTCGATTTTGAATGAAACGGTATCCTCGTTGAAGCTGATGGAGGAGATGCAGGAGGGAACTATGCAGGAAAAGAAACAGTGCATAAGATTTTTCAATCCATAAGGATTCTAAATCATATTGTAGGGCATGCAATGCATGTCAAAGAGTGGGTAGGCCATTGTGGAGGGACAAGTTACCTTTGAATCCATAGGTGTCATTGTAGCCATTTGAGAAAGGGAAATTGATTTTTTAGGACCGATTCAACCTCCAACCAAGAAAATTGGTGTGCGGTATATCATGACCGTGACCTAATATTTGACCAGATGGATGGAGGCGCAGCCTATGAAGGATTGTATAGGGGTAACAACATTGAAATTTTTAGTTGAACATGTGTTGACCAGGTTTGGTTGCACAAAGGTACTGAAGAGTGATTGTGGTACACATTTTCTCAATGAAACGATCAACATGCTGATGGAAGAGTTCTAGGTTTATCATAAGAAGAGAATGCAATATCATCCTCAGGCTAATGGAATAGTTGAGGCTTTTAATAAGACATTGGAGAATGCACTGAAGAAGGTTTGGAATGTGCAACAGAATGATTTGGACATATGCGTACTAGAAGTGTCATGGGCTTAGAAAGCTACTTGTAAAAATCTTACTCGTCAGACACCTTTTTAGGTTGGTCTATGGCGTGGAAGTTATCATGCCTATGGAATATATTGTGACTAGTCTACATATCACAAATTTTATAGGGATGGATGACCATAGAGCCTTACAAGATATGCTCACACAGCTAACAGAGCTTGAGGAAGACAGATTTTTTGTTGGATTCCATCAACAGGATCATAAGCAATGTGAAAAGTCTTATCACGATTGACACATCAAATTGTGCACCTTCAAGGTAAATGATTTTGTTTTATTATATCACAATATGTTTGACAAGTTCCCAAGAAAATTTTAGATGCAGTAGCTGGGACCATATGTTATCAATGAAATTACAGATGGTTGAGCAGTTCAGCTCGTGAAGTTGAATGGAGATTCATTTTCTGGAAGGGTAAATGGACACTGATTAAAGCCATACGTTGGGGATCCGACCCAATGAATACATGATGGTATCATAGTCTTCGCACTCCAGGTAGATACAAGGAGGCGCGAGACTATAAAAAAATGCCCTGGTTGTAAAGCTACATGAAAGGGGGCCTGCTCGAATGGGGGTCATGTCACAGCATTGAAAGGCGCGCGAAGGGAGCTGCACTCTGAAGGAAGAGACTATACAACATAGCCAAAAGGTGACAATTATAGTCATAGTTCATGATTTGAGATAAATGAGATGGTTAAGGGGAGTGGGGGGACGACATTTAAAGTTGTATTTTAGAGTGAAATACTTGAAAATCTGCCACCAAATCAACATTTATTAATGGATTTTGTGGGGACTGATCGAATTTGAATTCTAGTTCTCCTATAAATTACTTGTGGCCATTGAGCGAAAAGAACTTTGCATCCTTACAATTTCTGTGTTGAGTTGTCAATTTTTTATGGATCCTCAAGTTTTCACTAATTTGTTCACTAGTTCTGTATTTGACAAGTTACCAGAGGATACCCAACAATTTATTCTCTGAATGATGTCAAGGCCATGAGAGATTGTTAGTACTGGAGGAGATGTTACCTGTGAGGGAGGTGCTCCAGAGGTAATGAGGATGGAGGCTCCAGTTATTGTTCTTGTAGTGTTGAGTTCACTTAGGCCAAAGCCTACAACAATGAGAGAAATCTCCAAACCCAAGAAGGACAAATAGATGAAGCCCATGCAAGTGTGCGAGTCACCAAGGAAGCATGTTGCTACACAGGCCCAAAAGAAAGACAAACCATCTGTAAAGGATAAGGGGAAAGTGGTGGATTTAGAGGCCGAAGATGGCTTGGAGATCATAGACGCCTAGGGGGTGAATCCTTTATCCAAGTTGCTAGACTATATCCCTTCACGCAAGGAAAAGGTAAAAATCACTAAAGTTTTAAACTTGGAGAATTTCTCAAGCCAGACACCCCTGTAGCTGGAGAGCATTAAATTTGAAGTTCCACGCTTGGTGCAGATTCCACATTTAAAACTTGAGAACTGGGATTTGCCGAACCACAAGAGGTTCCCCCACTTGGCGACAAAAAAATAGATGAAAAAGCTATTTTACAAGGAATTACATGTCACTATATTGGAGCCTGTAGAGTGGATTCGTGGAGTGAATTAGTCAGGGTTGCTAAACCTATTATGGGTGGCCCACTATGATCGCTCCAACGTCAACCTAAGTTTTATCAAGTAGTTGTTGACCCTGGTGCATAAAGATTACTTGTCGCTAAGCATGCCAATCCCTATTACTCATATGTTGATCCATTGAATCATGCCACTACCACACTTAGGGTCTAATTCGGCCAAGGAGTTTGGTGGAAAGATGAGCGAGCATTAGGTTACTGAAAATATGTAGGGGAAGTTCAATCTTGTGAAGAAGTTGCACGGGTACTCTACCACATCTATCACTAAACCTGCGGTGAAAATAGCGACACAGACCTCAGCTGAAAAATGTTATAAGAAAATATCGTGCATACGAGGTTACGACACATGTGATTTCTTTGGCTACTTAGTGTGCGGATGGTGTACATTTCAATTGCGTGTGGTACCTTTGTAGTTAGTTACTCATGAATTGTCGAGAGGCATAGGATAAGAGTAAAACGTTCCACTAAATGTGGTTATTACTCTCCATTGTATTAGTAGTTGGAGAACTATTGGAGGACAAATAGTTACCTTCTGTGGACAAGGGGTTGCCAGAGGCTACCTAATTCGCATCCATTTGGGCCATAAAAGATGTTGAATGGGTCATAGAGTCCAAAGTGTTCTGGGTTTTGATGGAGGTCACTTTAGCCATGGCCATCAGCCAGAAGCCACGGTTGTCTCCGATGGTGTTTTAACAGCTCTCAGAGTATGCAAAATTCAAAGCAGATCTTCATCATGTGTACATCAAAGTGCAGAAGCATCCACGACAGAAATAGTTCAACCTCTCTTACTTGGCCACAGATGAAATTATCTAGGAAACGATTAAGTGTTGGTCGACAGATTGGTAGTCTCCATTTGATCTAGCTGCAAGCACTAGCAAGTCTCCAGAAAAGAAAAAGAAGGAAGTGGCCAAGCACATAATCTAGCAGTTGCCTGAGAAGCATAGAAAAGAGGTCAGGGAGAAGGTTTGGGTGGAAGTGGAGTGCATTGTGAAGCAATAGGCTGAACAGGAAGAGCGTGACGCCAAGCAAACTGGTAAGTCCCCTTCAACCCAAATAGAGGAGGAGGAACAATCATAGTAGGGTGGCGGTGGTTAGTAGGAGCATAGCACCCCCTTTTGCATCAAAAGGTATAGGGAACAAGGAAAGGAATGGTTGTGGAAGAAATCGAAAGCAAAAAAGTCGTTGCTAGATCTGATCACTCTGACAAATAGTGACCTGGCCGAAATAGGAGACAAGGTGTGTTATTACATAGAAAAATTGTTCCAATAGTTGGAACAATAGCAGCAACATGTGCTAAGTACCATCCAAAAGGATTTTTGCGAGTTGCATATTTAGACAAGTATGATCTAGGTAGGTGCATGGAACAGTGCTGCATCAATGAATTTGGCACCAGGCACCACTCAGGAAGTAGAGGTGGTTTGATCACTAGACCTCCAGGCAGTTATGCGGCCAGACGGATCCTTGATTGTGGAGGTAGCTGATGACAAGGTCATCGTAATTTATTAGAACAATATCAACGTCAACCATGTCGTGCTCCTCGATGAGTACCTTTACATGCTACAGGTAGGTGTGACAATAGAGTTTTGAGCTCAGGAGAAATGCGCACTAAGCCTCATAAGTGAATATAGAGTGAAGAATGGGAAGATGTTCACTGAAAAGAGAAAGGAACCAAATGAAAAGGAAGCAATATATGTGTAGAGAGCTTAGATAGTAGCTGCAGAAGAAAACGCATGCAGAATGGTGCCAGAATTACATATACCAGAGGAAGTGTTTCTCGAAGGAAAGATTAGAAAGCTCGTTGGGGACATGTGTGACATCAATTGCAAAATGACCAGAGTTTAGTTTGAGTTGAACAAAAATATAGCCAAACTAGTGTTCAAGTCACAATGTTCAACTCCACTGGAGGTAAGGCAACAATGTGAAACTACTGTGAATGATGGAATTGCGACAATGGATACCATGGTGGTGGAATGCACTGTGTTGTTTGAGAAGGCTATGGAGGTAGTAACATCTTCGCAGGTCTTGAATTAAGAATCCCGTGAACTCCAGTGGAAATATGGTGAAGTGAGGGCGATAACATGCACCATTGCTATAGCAAAATGTCTGGCCAAGCTTGAGGAGGTGAAGAAGCTACTTACACATGTCAAAGTAGCACAAAAGAAATAGGTCATTCTTAAGGTGATATTGGGGCCCTAGTTGGATGAGGCCTACATCGTCTCCACCAACATTAAGGAGAAATTGGCAAACTTGCATAGTAAACAACATAAAATCAAGCAGGATAGTGTAGGACTAGCCACAGAGCAATCGAAGGAACAGATCAAGTAGGACACCACTTAGAGCGCATCTGAAGCAACAGTTGCAGAAGTTGAGTTGGGGGATCTTTGCAGTAAGATCTCTGCGGAAGCTGAGTGACTCCAGGGCAAGTCATGATTTCGTGTTGGGGACCTACTGGGAAGGGGTCCCCTAGGGTTAATTTTGGGCCAAAATCCCAAGCTTTGTTGTATAAATATGTAAAGTCTCCGCAAATTGTGGTCACGGAGCATGTTTTTAGTTAAAGAATCATAAGTGGTTTTACCCTTCATTATGTAAGTTGAGTCGGCTTTTTGAGGATATACCCATGGTCTACGGACCATGGGATTGTCTAAATAAGTTTGTCTTAGGATTTCTAAGGAAGCTAAAAGGGTTTTATCTATGGGAGAAGTCTAGGGAGTTAGAAAAGAAGAGTAGGAAGAAAGGCTCTACAGTTGTGTGCATAGAGGCCTAGAGTAGAGTTTGTAGCTTAGTGTGTAGACCCTTGCAGCTAAGTGCCCAAGGATGTCTTAATTTTGTATGGGCCTCTATTTGGGCTAGAACAGATGTGTGTTCAGCCTTAAAATCTCTACGGTTAGAAGATATTTGGAAGTAGAAGCAAACCTTTAAATTTCAAATATTAGCGCTAAAATCTTTGGGTGTTGTTTCACACAGCCATGTCTCTGTGATACAAAAGTCTGCATGTTATGAAACCAGCTCAAGAAAAGATAGAAAAGATAGATCAACACCTTAGAATTCAGCCTCTTCGAGGGGGCAACCTCGAAGAGGTGATACAAAAGTCTGCATGTTATGAAACCAACTCAAGAAAAGATAGAAAAGATAGATCAACGCCTTAGAATTCAGCCTCTTCGAGGGGGCAACCTCCTTTACATTACATAAATGAACAATTCTTCGATGATTCAAATGACAAAACCTC